>JFFI01001581.1:0-19307 GCA_001563125.1 Colletotrichum salicis
TTTTTTTTTTTTTTTGTGGCTTCCTCTGGACCAGGAACCAAGGCGGGATGGGTTTCCAACAGGAAGTTCAACAACAACAGCAACGACTAACACAGCTCAACCCGTAAGGAGGTTTGTTGGAGACGGGCGACGTTGGATGCAATGGCAAAGAAGAGGCGGAGGGAGAGGGAGGGTGAGAGTGAGAGAGTGAGAGAGAGGAGGATGTGGTGTAAGTTAATAAGAGGTCTAAGAATAAGATCGATGGATAACAAGCTGGATAAAAAATAAAAATAAAAATAAAAGTCTACGGCGCCCCAGGAATTTGCGAAACAGCCCCGATGGTTCTTTCTGCTTTTGGAATCAACACAGTGACCTGGAAAGTACCCAATTCCTGTTCCTTCCCTTGCCTGGTTTCGTCGTCTTAAGGCAAGAAGCTGAAGTGGATGGCGGGTTGCGCCTGCTGTCTTCTGGCGTGCTTGGGGCCTTCAGGTGGTGCTGTGCCCACCGAGAATTTTCGCCCCGCAGAAAACAATGATTTTTGTCGACATCAGGGTCGATTGCGTGATCGGCTAGCGCAGCGTCTCCCCAGTCCATTCGCCAGTTGCCATGCCGCACTGCTCCCATTGTGCCGCGGGTTGGCTTGCCTTTGGGGGCATTGGGGCATTGGGGGGCAATTGGGGGGTGTGTGCATTGCTCAGAAAAAGGTACGTCGGGATTCCTCCATAGAGAGAAAGAGCCGGGAGTTCAGCGAGTGCCGTTGGCAGTTGTCTCCTCTGGGTATTGTGCTGTCCTTGATGTTGTATTATTCATCACAAGAATCGTTGACGGCTACGAGTATGTTAGTCGTATGTAAAGAAAGACTACAGACTCTGCTCTAGACTCTCAGTCTTAGCTCATCCTACTCTACCCAATCAGCCACTCAACAACACTCTAACAAATTCCATCCAAGATCCATTGGCACTTCTTGGCTAATACAGCACCAAGCAGGGGGAGGGAATCTGGACCCCTCATGCCCGAATGCCGAAAAAGGCCGTTGTCGGCCGGTACGGTAAGCCTTTCCTCTCACTCTGAGCGTCTGATTCTCTTTCCTCCCAAGAGCAAGACTCATCAACCGGGCAGACTCCAAGAGTGCAAAGGTGATAGAGCTCGGATTCGTAGCCGTACCTCATCCCATCCATCTGGAGGCGAGTCAACTAGGGGGAAACTATTCCGTAGACTGACATGCTGCTCCATATCCCGTTCGCCAGACCCACCATCTCCATCCCCCCCCCCCGGAGATTCTTTCGGATTACAAATGGTAGTCTCTGTATTTGCAGTTTCCGTCTGGTAGACTGTCACTCCATGGTCCATCGCCCGACATCCACCAGTCATCCAATGATACTTCGATTTGATCATCTTTGTATTACTGTACTACTAAGTATGCTTTATTATATGTGTGTGGCTTGTATCGTATGCTCTCCAAAGCCCAAATTCGGGGTTTGGAACCAAGGGACGTTCTCCTAGTCCCACTTTAATCCTCATCGTGAACCGGGCACCAACCGAATTGAATGCCCGCGTGACGAACCATCCCTCCCAATGACCCAAACGCCGATTCACCTTCCGTGATTGAGGGTCATCAATGATGTTGTACAAAATTTCTCCATCGCGCCCGACATGCATTTCGCTCATGAATCCCGATCCACCTCTTTCGGCGCGCGCGTGGCATCAAATCCACAACAGATAGAAAATCTCAAATGATGCCATCGCCCAATGATACCACCGCCCGATGGCATCATCGACTTGCCGTCCCGGCAGTATCCACTCCCAAGCGGTCAACCACCCGCTGCCGCCGACATGCCGCACCGACATCCATCTCGTTGCCGCTCAAGTACCGGGTCGGTGGCTTTCTCTTATTTCAAACTTCGCGTCGTCCCGATTCCGAGATTACTTAAACTCCGGCGTGCCGGAACTTGGCGCTCACAGCGCTCGCCCACTCCTCCTGAGACCTCTCGCGAAGCCAGTACCCGCGACCGAGAGCGAGCATCACGCGCCCGATACGGCCGCGGGACCCTTCGCCGCCCGGTTCGCCCTGCGAGAAAGGTCCGTCAACGCCGCCCTTCTTGCCGGCGTTGCTGCGGCCTTCTTCCTCCCAGCCCATGTCTGCCGTGTACCGCTGCATCACCTGCTGCGCAAACGACATGACGACGAGGGCAAAGTAGACGCGCACCAGCGTGACGGAGCAAATCAGCCCCAAGCTCATCCACGACTCCTGGGGTCCGATGTGCTTCGTCGTGCCGGGAACATCAGGCACAACAGGCGCTCCGTTGGCGAGCGCCGTCTCCGCAATTTCCGCCGCCGCGGCCGGGCCAGCCGATGCCGGGGTGGTGCTTTCTGCTGGGTGCTTGTCTAGGGCGCTGCTGTTGAGGTACCAGTTTACGGCGAAAAAGGTCGTGTACGCAACGTTGAGGATGGTGTCGACGATGTAGAGCCACGCGAGGCCCAGCGTCTCAAAGGGGCTCTGCTTGCGGATGTGGGGCATGAACATGGCCAGCAGGACGACGACGCCCAGCGAGTAGAGGTACATTGACAGCTGCGTCACGGAGAGCTCGTAGCCCGTGAGGATGGCGAGCAGGCCGTACAGGCCGGTGAGCCTGTTGAAGAGGAGGATGAGGGAGATGACCTCGGCGCCTGTCTGGAGGCCGATGCAGCCCAGAAAGGTCTGTCGCACACACAAAACGTGATCCCCATGTTAGCCAGCCGTCCAGTGATTCGTCCGTTGACATGATAAACATGATGTTGTGTAACTGCTGGGCGCAGTTGGATGAGGGAGGTGAGGTTGTGTTACACGCATACCTTTGGGAGCGGCAATCGCATACTGAATCTCGAAAACGTCATCCTGTCTGTCTATCCGTCCACTTTGCGATGTCTGTTTGGTGTATGTGTGTACAGACAACAAAAGAAGGGTATCCGTTTTGCGTCAGAAAGAAAGGGGTCCTGTCCTTGGGAGCTCAGGTAATTCGTAAAGGGTGTCAGGTGAGAAGCTTTGGGGAAGCGTCGCAAAGTCGAGCTCAAAAAAAGGCCCCGTCACTTTTGAACCAAAGCGGCAGCGCCGGATGACATGGGCAAAAAAATAAGAGTGGAAAGACCCTGCGTTCGCACCTTTCCTAAATTCTCGATGACATGATGGGCCCCACCCGATCCGTCATAGCGTCACGCCCCGGGGTTTTGCACGAGTCCGCGCCGCTTTCTGCTCCGTTTCCCGTCTGCAACAATTACCTTAGGTTGCTGCAGATTGCCAGAGAGTGCAGCAGCATTGGCTGTGCATGCACCGCTATCTGTAAGGTGAGGTATCCGTAGTTTCGTACGTGTATGCACCGGAAATCAATGCCACGGACTGCGGGCCATTCCTACGCTGGCACCGCGCGGTGGATGGACCCCGGTACTCGGTGACAGCCCACCGTAGCATCACGGACACCAGCCATCGTGAGAGTCCCGTGCCATTTCGGGCGGTAAGCAATACGGACAACTCACTCGCCAGCTGGCTTTGTATACATGAATATTGCCGGTGGGCAACTCGCACATACACCACATATCATGTAGGCAGACAAAATAGTTGGGGAAGAAGAGAAATAAGAGCCATTAAATGTAGGTATGTACTAACGACCGTGGAGTATAGCCCGTTATTATACAAACTGTAACTGATGCTGAAAATCCCCATTTGCACGCTATGCTTAAGATGTCCTGCCCCGCCAGTCATGTCGCAACGTAACGTAACGGCAACTCCAACTCAGCCCCGCGTCGTCCGTCACGGCTCGCCTCGAGACTTTCTACTCCAGAGTCGTTGTCTTTTTTTTGGTTTGTCTCCTTCACGAAGATCGTCTAGCATGCGCATCCCTCTTGCGATGATTGAGCAGGGGTCGTCTTGACGTCGATCACTGCATCACACGTTAGTACCTCACTTGTCCATACCAAAACCAAATTGCATAGCAAGTAAATACGCACTTTGGCTTGAAGCCTGCGCGGCAGCATCCGTTCCCTCCATGCCTGGAAGAGCCTGCGCTATTCTCTTGAACAGCGTCTTGACGTTGTGTCCCAGCTTCGCACTGGTCTCGACGAACATGAGGTTGTTCTTCTTGGCCTCCTCCTCACCCTGCTGCGTCGTCACTTCTCGCTTGTCGTTCAAATCCGTCTTGTTGCCCACGAGGACAATGATGACGTCGTTTCCTCTCTCGGCGCGCACGTCGTCGATCCACTTCTTGGTGTTTTGGAAGGATTTCGCGTCTACAAGTTTTGCGGTAGTCAGTCCCGGGCTCCCTCATTTGGTTTGCATCCCCGGTGCAGTTACACGTACTTGAAATGTCATAGACGACTACTGCGACGCTGGAATCGCGAATGTACGAGGGGATCAGACTGCGGAAACGTTCCTGTCCGGCGGTATCCCAAAGTTGTAATCTCACTGTCCGGTCCTCAAGGTACATGGTCTGCAACGCATTAGACGGTGGTTTCTCGGCCCCGGTTCGAAAACGTAATGATGGCTTGCTTGCCTTGGAGAGGAAGTCGATTCCAATGGTCGCCTGGTACATGTTGTCGAACGAATCGTACATGAATCGAGTGATGAGTGAAGTTTTCCCCACTGCAAACAATGCAAAGAACGTATTAGCCAAGGGTCTTCCTCTCTCTCTCCCCACGTCAAAGAAGACAAAAATGCAGGAACATACCGCTCTGCTCACCCAAAAAGACAAGCCTGGGAGTTTCATTGTGTTAGTTTATCGTGCAATTGTCTCAATAGGAACATTTCGCAATCGGCGCGAATCGTACTTGAACTTCTTGAGGGGGTTATTGTAAGACCCGCCTGCGCCAGACGCCATGGTTGCGGTTTTTGATCAAAGGGAAGCTTCCGAAGGGTAGTATCGGGGGGTTTGCCAGTCGGGCTACGGAACCAACACGTTGGCTCGATGCAAGGGAGTCGTCGAGTCGGTAAATAAAACGAGGCAGAAAAGCCGAGCGCTTTTGGCAAGACCAAAGAACGAGATCCGGCGACAGAGGGGGAGTTGCGTTGGCCAAGACGAGGGGGGGTGAGGACTGTAGATCGCGGGTCGTGGAAATTGAGCAAGCTGGACAGGTAAAAGGAGGTCAACCTGTCCGCCTTTGGGCGCATTACCACGCCCCCGTCATCCATTGAGGTGGGTTCAGAGGAGCCACCAAAGACGGGGGACATCACGTGCTAATAATCGATAAGAGTGACTCCATATCCGATAAGATCGAGAAAAAAAGACCCTGGCTCGAAAATTTCTGGACGGTCCAGGCCCCACCGTCCCAGCTGGTGCAGAGTGCAGATTCGACGACCAGCAAATGGGCAAGTCGCAAAGATCGACTTTTCGACATTAGGAATATCCCCAGTAATTCCCTTCATCTTGCACATACCGACAGCCCAGAACACAACAGTGTGCATCTTGGGCAATTATCAACATGCCCGTTCTTAAGCCCCTCTCGGGCGACGGCGAAGCGCCGCAGCAACGCAAGCAACCCTCGAGAAAGGGAAAGAAGGCATGGAGGAAGAACGTCGACGTCTCCGAGGTGCAAGAAGGTCTCGATGAGTTGAACACACAGATTATCGCCGGGTACGTAACTCTCTTCTCCTTGGAAAACCCCCCTATCCCTCTTTCCAAGCACTTCCCAGTTGGCACACAGGATAGACAACTAACGAAACCATCCTATAGTGGCGTCGTCGCAGAAAAGGACTCGGCAGACCTCTTCACCCTCGACACAGTCGGCAAAGTCGAAAAGCGCCCCAAGCCAAAGAAGACGCTCAAGTCCGACGAGATCCTCGCTGCCCGCTCCTCCGTCCCCGCCGTCTCCTCCCGCAAGCAGAAGCGCGAAGCCGAAACCGCCCTGTCAAAGACCTCGGACGGCCTCCTCCCCGCCAAGCGCCAGCGCACCGACTGGGTCTCCCACAAGGAACTCAGCCGCCTCCGCCGCGTCGCCGACGGCCACCAGGAGGAATCCACCGCCCTCGTGCCCCAGGAAGCAACCTACGATCTCTGGGGCGCCGCGCCGGGCTCCAAGGCCGTAACAGCAGGAAGCAAAAAGGACATCACCGCCACCAGCAAAGAAGACAACTTCCTCCCCGACGTACAAAAAGCCAAACCCCCCAAAACCCTCAAACACGCCCCCATCTCCCTCAACGCCAGCGGCCGCCAGCTCCCCGCCGTCGTCAAGCCCACGGGCGGATACTCCTACAACCCGACCTTTGACGACTACGCCGACCGCCTCGAAGCCGAGGGCGCCCGCGCCGTCGCCGCCGAAGAAGCCCGCCTCGCCGCCGAGGAAGCCGACCGCATCAAGCGCGAAGCCGTCGCCAAGTCCGCCGCCGAGGCCGAGGCCGCCGAGGCGCGCGCACAGCTGTCCGAGTGGGACGAGGATTCCGCCTGGGAAGGGTTCGAGAGCGGCGTCGAAGGAGGGGACGACGACAAGCCCACCACCAAACGCCCCCAGCGCAAGACGCCGCAGCAGAGGAACAAGATCAAGCGCCGCAAGGAGGCGGAGCGCGAGGCCAAGCACCAGCTCGCGCTGAAGAAGAAGGCCGCGCAGGCGGAGCGGATCAAGGAGATTGCCGCCGAGATTGCGGGCCGTGACGCCTCCAAGAGCGCGTTGGCGTTGGCCAAGGAAGTGGGCGAGGGAAGCGACGCCGACGACGACGAGGACGATATCGAGGACGAGGGCCGGCTGCGGAGGAGACAGCTCGGCAAGTTGAAGTTGCCCGAGAGGGACTTGGAGCTGGTCCTGCCCGACGAGCTGCAGGATTCGCTGCGGTTGCTGAGACCTGAGGGCAACCTCCTCAAGGACCGGTACCGCAGTTTGCTTGTTCGCGGTAAGGTGGAGTCGAGGAGACATATTCCGTTCAAGAAGCAGGCCAAGGCGAAGCTTACGGAGAAGTGGTCGTACAAGGATTTCAGGATCTAGAAAACCGGGGTTTACTGTTAGAGGGTATCAGAATAATCATCAAAAGCGTGCATATTTTGACTTTCACTTCGTTTCGTTCCACATCGGAACATTGACATGCGCTCAAGACGGGCGAAAGTTGTTTGAACAATCATATGAAATCATTTAGAGACCGTCTACATATCCCTTCTTGTCTTTTCTCTCTGGGTTCTGTAACTTCTATACGGATGCATCCATCTCTCCCAAGGTGCATTTCGTACCTCGTACTCCGGCAGGGTATGCTAACAAAAGAGCAGTAATCATTCTTGCAACAAAACGCATCATTGCTTTCTAGTAGCTCATCAAATCTGTAAAATCACACGTGTTAGTTATCAACCGCTCCAGTCAACAGCAGAGTGTGGGCAATGGAAACAAACCTCTTCCAAAGAGACCGCGCTTGGCCCAATCCATGGCAAGCAAGATCCGCGTCCTCAAACTGACGCTCTGCGCAAAGTAGACGGACCGCCACATATACACAGCCCACAAGCCTCCAGCAAAATTCCACCCCTGGCCCCAGTCGAATACGGCAGAGTTGCCAATGTACGCCAGACTGCCGAGGTGGCGGTACTCAAACGCTTTGTACACCACCGAGTCAATGTCACCGTCAAGAACCATGTTCGCCTTCAGCCCGTCCGACGTGCGCGCCATCTTGTTGAACTTGTGCGCGAGGTACTGGCCCTGCTGGTGGGCGCGCTGCGCCGTGGCGGGGAGGGAGGTCAGCTTGGAGTCGATCTGCTTCAGGAGCTCTCTAAGCTCGCCGAAACCGAGGGTGCCGGACTGGTCCTTGTCGAATTGCTCAAAAAGCTTATCGAGGCGCTTCAGGTGGCCGACGGCCTGGGGGAAGCGCTTTTTGACGGCGCTGGCCACCTCGCACCAATCGCTGAAGTGGAGCTCGAGGGTCTCGGGATCCTTGCCGTGCTTGAAGGCCAGGCCACGGCAGAAGGAGATGATGTGGTCTGCCACGTTGTTCTGCACGGTAGAGCAGTCGCCGATAGCGTAGACGTCGCCAAGGGGTGTTCCGTTTAGGCGGAGGTGGGTATCCGTCTCGAGGGCGTGACGATTCGTCTGCGAGGGGCCGAGCTTGGAGGAGAGACGCTTGCAGAGGTCAGCTTGGGCGACGCCCGTTGACCAGAGGCAAAAGCCCATGGGTAGCTCCTTGGTGAGGAGAGATCCGTCGGGCTGCTTTTGGGTGAAGACGATCTTGTCGGCGTGTACTTCCTTGACGCGCGAGTTTGTGAGGATATCAACCTGGTCGCGGGCGAAGTGCTCCTCTGCGTATTTGGAGAGGGTCTCGTCGTAGGTGTTGAGGATGTGGCTGCGGCTCTGGATAAGGTGGACGGAGATCTCATTGCGGAGGAGCTTGGGGAAGTGCAGTGTCAGGTCCTCGTTGAGCATGTCAAACAGCTCGGCCGCGAACTCGACACCCGTAGGACCGCCACCGCTGACGACAAAGGACAAAAGGCGTTTGCGCTCCTCGTCGGCGGTCGTCGGCAGGCAGGCTTGCTCGAGGTTGTGCATGACTTGGTTTCTAACCTTGCGCGCATCGCTGATATCCTTGAGGAAGTGAGCATTCTCCAGTCCCTTGACGCCGTGGGGGTTCGTAGTAGATCCAACGGCGATGACAAGCTTGTCGTAGGGGACATAGAATCGGGTTTCGTTACCAAAGGCGTCGGGTTGAGAGCATTCGATCAGCTTGTGGGAAAACTCGACGTCCTCGGCCTTGGCACGGATGAAGTGACCGTGAACACGGGCGAGGATTCGGCGGACAGGTTCGACCAGTGATCTCAGTTCCAGGGTTCCAACAGTGGCAGAAGGCAGCATGGGCGTAAACAGGAAGTAGTTCGTCGGGGAAATAACGGTAACGTGATATTCGTCGGGGTTGAGCTCCTTGAGGAGAGCCACTCCGCCCCAACCGCCGCCGAGGATAACAAGCTTGGGCTTCTCCTTTGCGCTCTTCATGTGTTCGTTGTCCAGGTCGTCAATCAAAACCTCAGCGATGGGCAGGTTCTTTGGCCCGCCTCGTTTGGGGCTCAGCGCCAGCTCAGATACCTCGATTTCATTCTGGTCCGGGTGTTCCTTGTAAGTGGAGGCATCGTAGATGAAGAAGCCGACCACACCGAGGCCGACAAAGATGATACCGCCGCCGAGCCACGCAGCGCTGGCATACGCGAGGCGGATGAGTCGTGACTTTTGTTTCGGGGTAGGAGGCGGCGGCGCGCCGGAGATAGATCGGATGGCGGTGCCTTTGAGCAGACCGTGGGCGTTGAAGAAGAAGTTGGCGAGAGGTGTAGTAGGCGTTATACGGGATCGTTGGGGAGAGCTAGCAAAGGCGCGCCTTTGCGAGAAGGCGACGATTTGTTGCCTGCATATCGGCGTAGGTTTGAATAAGCTGATGGGTGATGTGTGAGAAACGGCGCGAGGTATGCGCCTCAGCGCGGATGTGGTGGGAGGCATTTAATTCTCGCAGATTAATCTGGTGTTTTTCGTCTGACGTCGTGATAGAGTAAGGTAGATCTAGCAGTATGGGGATGTCATGTCGAAACGAGTGAATGGGGGCAAGCAGACAAGCTCTAGAGATGTGTCGCGATGTGTCAATTGCAACAAGCAGCAAAAGACCAAAATAGCCAGAGAGGTGAGGTTGTGATTTTTTCCAAGAAGAGAAAAATCAAGGTCGTAGTGGTCACGAAACTGAAAAGGTTCCTAGGGGCTGGCGGATAGCTCCCTGGACGTATGCGTAATGATGCTTGTACTAAGGTACTGTTCGCGCCAGAACCGTCAAATCCGAGGAAGCTAAGGTACCTGCCGACAGCTCCAGCAAGTACGTCATTGTTCGGTTAAGCCGAATGTTGCCTCCCATGCAATTACACCAGATAGGGAAGACCTAGAATATTCCCAAATACCTCACCTAAGCTATATTTCCATTGGGTTGGATGAGGTAAGTTCTGTGTACGCTCTTCGAAGCAGGCGAAAAAGAAAATTCTTCACAGAAAAACAGAATCCGACCGCATATCGCCGTCACCGACAACTCGGACTTTCGTCCCAACATCCAAGTTCCGTTGTCGGCGCCGCGATCTCACGGTCGTCCGAGCTGATAAGATCCTTAAAAAGGGTCCCTTCTCGGCCTGAATACTCGTCTAGCGACACTGTGATCTCAGTCAGCGGCGTCAAAGGCCCTTGCCGCGGGAGCCGTAGTCTTCACCGCCATGTCCACTTCTCGGTGTCTCGTTCGGCCAATTTGTAGCCGCATCTTGGGCCAATGATGAGAATTTCCAGCCGTGATCCGGTATCCGTGTAGAGTGCGAAGAAGGCGAAGACATATGCGAGGCAATGGATCTTGCAGGCGTCTGAAAAGCGAATATGCGGCCTTTCCCAGAAGCACGGGTTCTAGCCCTTGGTGACCCTCAAATTTCGCGAATCAGCCTTACTCCATGGCATTACGATGCAGCTTTTGCGATAGACTTTACAGTCGCCACATGTGCATTCATCGAGTTTGCTACAGAAGTAGGCTCGGCGCAGCTCGGCCGGTTTATATATATGTGCCTACGGCTAGCATCGGAAGTACTTCTTTTCAACCCAACGATCCTCAATGTCTGCAAGCATGTTGCACAGAACAATGGTGATACCAGGAAACACCTTTGCAAGCCGGTGCACACCCAGCCTTCCGGCAGCATAGCACGCCAGCACAATCTTGTCCTGAGCGACGCCGTGGTCAACGAGAACTTGCACAGCCATGAGTGCTGCGCCTCCGCTAGCCATCTGTGTGTCGATCAACAAGACCGACTCGTGGGAGTCAATGTTATCCGGGAGCTTGAGATAATGCAGTTCGGGCTCTCCTGTCCGTACGTTGGACTGGATCAGGATTCTGCCTGTCCGCATGTCGGGCACGACCCTCTTCAAGGCCGTCTCAAAGGCAGCACCGCCCCGAAGGACCAGCACCGCACTTACATCGCCCGTGGCCTGAAGTCCGTTATACTTGTAACCTTGCGGCGTGGCAATGGTCTTTTCTCTGAATTGCACATTGTTGAGTGCCCTGTTTTGTTAGCTCATTGTGTCAACCTTCACCTGACAGGCAAAATACTCACTGCTCAATCAGAAGACAGGCAAGGCGGTCAAAGTAGAAGATAAAGTCTTCCGCAGAGGTGTCGATATCCTGAATGATGGTGCTCATGCCTCTCAGTTGCGGTGACTGGTCCAGAATCACAACTCTGTCGGACAGAGGATCGCTGGCAGCCGCCAACTCTAACTGTGTGAGTGCTGCCCGGTGGTGGGTTGACTTTTCGATTAACTTGCGCTCAATATACTGAACAACCATGGCTGGCCTAGGCATTAGTTATGAAGTTATACGGACATCATGAGTTACTTACCCATGGCAACGCGGTTCTCGATACCTCTCGGCACGATGATGTCTAGTTGTGGTCAGTCTCTACAATGCATCTAAAGCGGCTCGGCTAGTTTACCTGCGACTTTGCGCTGCGGTTCAACGAACTACAAACATATATTAGGAAAGACCGCAATGATTTTACGACGGATTTTGTTACTTTTTCAAAGTTTGGTTTCACAAACCTGAACCACTGCTTCATGATGCCATCGACATCACGGCCACGCTCCTTGACGTCTCTTAACACTTGGAGTTGCAAGGTCAGTTATGCAACAGCTCTCACGAGTCCTGGGCTACCTGCGACTTACCTCTCCGTGACAGACACGTATCGGCGTCCGCTTCACAGAATATCTGAGCAACAGTCAGGAATCGATCGCAATCTGATTTGATAGGAGTGAAATACCCTCATATCCAGAAGATCAATGATACGGGGGTCATGGAGGGCAAAGATTCCTTCCAGGATGATGACGTGAGGTGAGTAGATGGTTGTCGTGTTGTCCAACCGTTGGTGCTTAGAGAAGGAGTAAATGGGAATTTCAGCCCGTTTTCTAGGGGCCAATTATTATCATGAAGTCAAATATTGAAGACTGAGATGTCTGTCTCCAGTCTAGAAGAATCTCGTGAAGCATCTCTCATGAGCGAAAATGACAAGACTTACCCAGCCTTCAGATCGCGCAAGCAATCCACAAGTACATTAAAGTCAATGGCCTGGTTTTGGTCAATAAGCATGCCAACAGCTCATCAGAGCATATCCTACATCTGGCGCATCAAAGTCAAAATCGTTGTCGAAAGCCCTCTTTGACTGCTCAGGAGTCAGGGGGTTGTAGAAAGAGTCCTATATTCAAATCCAGTCAGGGGAGGGGCCATCACCGCAAGCCGGTTGGTTGGCGGGGTAAATGCACACATACCATGGACAAAATCACCACCCAGGGCAGATTCAGCTTCCTCACAATGGCATGCGACAGAGTCGACTTTCCGGAGCCGGAACTGCCAGCAATGCCAATGATGCTGACATCTGCCCATGGTGGTGAGTAGTGAGTCCGTCGCTGGATCGTCACATGAGACTCGGTGCCGCCGTGGTTGTCTGCCATTATATGATGAGAGGCGGAGGTCGCCGACGTCGATGCGCGGGGCAGGCAGGTGGTGGTTTATCGGATAGCTACAGCTTTGTCCTCGGATCTGCAGCTGAGTAAGGCGAGGGGAGGCGGAAACCAACGACCTGAGGAACAAAGACTGCAGAGTTGACTAGGTATTTGGTGTTTGCTCCCTTCGCAATGGAAGGGGGGAAGAAGCAAAGATGAAGTTTGAGGATATAAAAATGAAAACACTGGTTAAAAGGCGACTTCCAGGGTCCAGTCCCCAAAGATAAGCGCTGAGGGGGATGGATGCTTGACTTTGACAACCTAAGCCTGGTGGAGCTGCCCGGGCTGGATGTTGAAGATAACCGAATGGAAGGTACCACCTACCACAAAGTTGCTGTTCAGACGGAAGTCACGAGAGGGGAAGTTGCCTTGTACTGTTTTTATACGGAAGGTGAATTGTAAATCTTGGAGATGGTAGAGACAAGTCGAAACAGGCTGATCAAAAGAGAGAGGCTGTGCTCGCGTGCTATCTTTCCTCAAAGTATCTGGTCTAGTTCTCGAACGAAGCATCCCGTGTCGAGGTAGACGATCCAATGGCTGGCTGGGCTCACACAGGCGGGCACACAGGGTCTACATGCAGCTCTCGTCTCCAGCAGCACAGGCACGCCGCACGTTGCTCAGCACCTCCCGTCGCCTTGGGCAGGTGAGGTTTAGCTCTTGTACCTGCCTGTCTTGTGCTTCTGGTGGGGCGCGCCCTGTGTTTTTTTAGCCCTGTTCAACCTCAGTTGTGGCCCCCCAGGCTGCGTGGCTGCTCTCAGCGCCTTACCTGTCTTACCCTATGGCCTAGGTATCTTAGAGGCTTAGGTAAGGTATAGGGCCCTATGGGAGACGTTCCTCAGGTTCATGTGCCTCGGATTATCTAATCGTGGCTGCCCCATGCCAGGTGGTCCGGCTGATCCTGCGATTGGCCCTCTGCAGCCGCAAACTCTGGAACCGAATAAAGCTCCGCTCCAGCCTCTTTCTCTTTGTTCTGACGTTTCTTCCTTCTTCCACATCCAATCTCATTTCTTCCTCAGCATCTTTCTTTCAAACACTTCCTTCGCACAACCAAAACAAACGGGAGCTCGACTGGCCACTCAAATGTGACGACGGCCCAGCCCAGAGTCTGATCCTGCCTTGCTTTCCCTGCATTTGCGCACTTCCCATCGCATGTCAGGACTGCCGGACATCAACGACCCAACAGCCATAGCAGTTTGGAATAGAGCTGCTGCGCGTCTCGTGCGGGAGACGTTGGAGAGAATCATGGTCCGTTGAGCTCCCTGTGTGGCCCGTGTGCCAGTGTGCTTCCATGCTGGCCACGTCTTTTGGCTGTTGTTGGCAGCTAGCTAAGATGTCTTTCAGACTTCGTCTGCGTCGACTGCTACACCCATGAAGCATGCCTTCGAGAGGCGTGTTCAGGACGTCAAGTCGCCCAAAAGGTAAGCATCTCTCTTCTCTTCTTCTCCCAAGTCTTAGCCCGGCGCTAGCTCCGAGGCTACGTCTGGCGCTTCCCCCACCCCCCCCTCCCAGCTCACATGATGATCAACTATCAAATGGGAATCTCTCCTAGCAATTACCATGCGGAGAACTCGATAAAATATAACCCTGACACTTTTGCTGTTTTGCACACCTTTTATCTGTTCGAACTTGAGCGAAGAGGACCTCAGTGCTAACATGAACTCTCAGCGACATTAACGCCCTGATCCTCGATTACTTGACGATGGAAGGATACCCTAATGCTGCCGCAAAATTCAGCAAGGAAGCCAACCTCCAACCCCACCAAGTCGACGAGACGATCAAGGTCCGCCAGCAGATCCAAAAGTCAATCCACACTGGAAGCATCCAGTACGCCATCGAGGCCCTGAATGATTTTGACTCAGAGGTTAGTTGTTTGCACTTCGCGCCGTTACCCCCCACTTGCAGTGATTAGACATCGAGTTATCATGCACCACTCATAGCACCTTCGGGACACTTTGATGAGGAACAACCACCTTTTAATGAGCTTTCACCTTATCCACCACTTGTTAGCATGTTTATATGTTTTGTACACATATTCTAACAAGTCACCCAGATCCTGGACCGCGATCCAACATTGCACTTCGCGCTGCTTCGCCTCCAACTTGTAGAGCTCATTCGGGCGTGCACGAACACACCTGGCGGGGATATCACTCCTGCCTTGTCATTCGCCACGAACCATCTTGGACCCCGTGCACCGACCGACTCGCGGTTCCTCAAAGACTTGGAAGAGACGATGGCGCTGCTTGTGTTCCCGCACAACGATCTCGAGCCGCAGTTGGCAGCCATCTTGCATCCAGACCTGAGACGGGATGTTGCGGATGATGTCAACAAGGCCATCTTACAGCGTCAGTCGGAGCGTAGGGAAGCCGCGATCCGACAGCTGGTCAAGATGAGGGCTTGGGCTGAGTCTGCTGCGAGAGCAGAGAAGAAGCCCCTCCCTGAGAGAATCGGACTCGGCTTGAACGGGGACGAGAGTGACGGGCACGAACCGATGATGCTCTCGTAGAGCAACGGTGGTGAGGAGTACGGCAGCGACGAGGAGGATATTGATCTCCCGCCAGACGGCATGCCGAGTGATGGCAGTCGGTCAGAAATAGACGACCTTTGTTGGCCGTCTTTTGACACCCCATATACCGTCCAGGTCGAGGAATAGAATCGCATCCTGGGAGCGGAGACCTATCACGAGGGCGTGGCCCACGTCACTGACGACGCTGAAGACCGCCGTCTGGTTGAGTTGATCATGGAATACCATGAAGAAGTCGAATATGATAGCTAGGAAAGAGCGCATGGCGTTTAGAGCAAGCAGGGTTTGACTTTGGGATACCGGCCAGGATTGGCAAATCTTGGAGGCGTTCAACATTCGGTTACGAATGCATGAGATCATGGTACATATATTTTTAATGGTTCACGACGTCGGGTCAATAGATGACCGATAAACGAATAGAAGCCATCATGGCAATTCCGAACTTTACCTGCTGTCTTTTTTTCCGTGAGCGGTCTTGTACTGGCTTCTCAAAAACATGGCCGTGCCACTGTTGGTTCTTCATGGCTACACACCCAAAGGCTGTTGCCCAACTCTCGCGGTACCTATTCGTAGCTGGAGTTGATGGTGTTTGATTTGGGTGGGGACCTTTGGGCCAATCACATTGAGACAAAGTCCGATTACAGCTCAACATACTAACTTTCCCGCATGTTCATCGAGGAGCTCGGCCGGAATATCAAAGTCACGTTGACCTCCCATGATGTTTCAATTTTTTATTGTTTTCTTTACGATAACCGTCGTCTTCACCACATTCTAGTTGGTAACTGGATGTCCGACCTGGGCGAAAAGGAAACGTCTTGAAAGGTTTATATACAAGTAGTATCCGTACAGCAGTCTCTCCCTCTATTTAGTCCGAATGTGCTTAAGCTTCTTGGGCGAGTACAAAAAGTTGTTGGCGTACGCCTTGGGCTTGATCCGCCTTGACTGGGGCTCCTGGACAAAGTACTCGTAGCCCTGCTTCTCGGCAAAGTGAACGGCGTCCTCCTTGGACTTGAAGTTGAGCTTGGTGCCCTGCATCATGTCGGCCGACGACTGCCAGCCCATGAGCGGGTTCTCCCAGCGGTGGCCCTTGGGGAGGATATCCCAGTCCATGCGCCAGTGGTGGCCCTTCCAGTTGCCTGATTGCGTTGCGGGCTTGGATTCCTGGTAGATGCTGTGCAAAGGTTTCGTCGTTAGTCTTTTCTCTTTGTCTCGATGATGTATTCTAGGAATTGCGATGGCTATTCGTACCGGACTGTGCGAGCCTGGAGCTCCATGGGGGCACCGGAGATGACGGCGGCCTGGACGTAGGGAACGTCTTCGCTGCCGTTTTGGAGCTTCTTGGGGGTCGGGGTGAAGGTCCTGCGCAAAGACGGGCCAATTAGCACTCTTATTTCGCTTTGTCTATAATGATGCGAGAGTCCTCCGAGAGCTCTCTTACGAGGTGGCCTTATCGGCGGCAATGCTGTAGTCGGGCTCGTTCTGTTCGGTCGAGGGGGGCACGGCGGAGGGCTGCTGTGTCGTGGTGCCGGTCGTGAGCTGGCTCTCGAATCGGCGAGCGGCTACGGGCGCGGAGACGGAAGCTCGGAAGGGAGCGGCGGTCCGCAGCAAGCGGGCTGCGTTGTATGCGCGGAGGGAAGCCATTGCGATGGACAGTGTGGGTTTCGCTTCTCCCAATTGATGAAGCGCAATTGGCGTCGTCGTCAAGGACAATTAGTTTGGGAGGGCGACTATGGTGGTGGTGGTGGTTGACGGTCGGCACTGGACAAGGCGGAAGGGCCTTGCTTGGGGGGTGCCGCGGAATGGAGCGCACTGATTGGTCGCCGCAAGAACCTTGACCCGAAAGAAACGAGTGCTTTTCGTTACGAACCTCACTTCGGCAAATGGAGCGTCACCCTCGTCGTCCACCATAGCCATCAGCCTCTTCCCCTCCACGTCGAAATCGAAAAAGTCAACTGATCCGATCAATTGACCGTTTGCGCCGAGCGACCCTTCCGATTCTTTGATACCCCCCGTCATCATGAGCTTCGTCCCCCGCCGCGGTCTCTCGACCCTCATTCCCCCCAAGGTGCGCGCTCTTCTCCCTCTGTCCGACCGACGACCGGCGGCTATCGCTGGAACAACTTTACTGACGTAATGCAACTAGGTCGCCTCTCCCAAGGTACGATTACAAACCCCGATTACATTTTTTTATTTTTTATTTTTATTTTTTTTCTGGCTTTTTTGATGGATGCGAGGTTGGATGGGAAAAGGATACCCGACGAATTCGGAGGTTCGGGCGCGGGATACGGAGGAGCGAAAGGACGGAGCTACTCGGAGCTATGGATATTTTCAACAACAAACAGCAACAGCAACAACCATAAGAACCATACGGGCAGAAAGGGCTAACATGACGATTTCCCATACAGGCCCTTGGTGCGGACCCCAACGCCGTTCGCATGCAGCGCGTTGTCAACTTCTACGAGAAGCTCCCCCGTGGTGCCGCCCCCGAGGCTAAGCCCACTGGCATCCTCGGCCGTTACGCCGCCAAGCACTTCAGCGGCAAAAACGCCTCTGCGAAGCGTATGTTGCTCTCTGGATCGCAGCTGTGCATCGAGTACGGATATGAAGACTGACCGCTGTTGTGTAGCCATCATCCACGCCCTTGGCCTCCTCCTCGTCATCGGCTACGCTCAGAACTACTACTTCCACCTCCGTACGTCAACCCCCTCAAAGCACCAATTCAGACAAGATGTCGAAATGAAGAAGAGGGGACAAGGCTCGTGTTTAGATGATGTGATGCTAACAATTAACAGGCCACCACAAGAACAATGCTCACTAAGCGACTCCCATCTGGTTGTAGTCCAAACTCTGGCTGTGTAATGGCATTGGGACCGTGTATATAAGAATTAGAACCTATTCTCCAGGAGGAGGCTCCTCGGCAAATTTCCTTTTTCGTGTCCAGCGTGTATTCCTCAAGTGTGAATGGACAGAAAGAAAGCGCAATCTGAAAGAAAACAAAAGGGATAGCCTGGGGTGTTCTCGTTCTCGGTCCTTTGTCAGGGCCGCTGACAAGTCGAGCCGAGGGTTTGTTTCAGCTAGTCAAAGATTAACTGAGTGGTATTGCGTAATGCTCATCCGGCTCAAACTTGCAGGAAACCCGATGTGATGTCAGGTATTCAGTGAGAAAAGATGCCAGTAACAGTGATGTATATGGGGCCACCATTGAGTTTGCCTTGCTAGGTGGTGTCTAGAGCTGCCTAGTATCTCATGGTCGGCCTGGAAACATTAAGAATATCACTGGTTTTCTCCCTTCACAGTCATTGAAGCAGCTGCAGCCGGAGAGTGCGGAGGTTGCCTCATTGTCCATGAATGCTCAGACGGAAGGCGCTCATCAATGCACAGGATCCAAGAATAGCCTGCTGGAAGTCGGGGAATCCCGTGTTGTTTCCTCCCGTGCTTTCCCCAGCCCACAAAGCCAGCCCTTTCCGCACTAGGCCGAGCTGAGCCATGACACAGTGTTTTGGGGGTACAGTGCACGAGGCTGACACACTGTCACAGCCTTCCCACCTCAGTCTACTCTGTACGTATCCTGTAGTCTAAAAAAATCCAGTGACCACGTTGGAGGGCAGGTACCCATCGGGGGCCCACTGTTTTCCCTCACCTGCCTCCTGTCCTCCTCCTTGCACTGGACAGCTGCACTGGACCAGTACTCAGCAGCACCGCAGCGACTGGACAGTAGGACGGACAGCAGTGAACAGTGAGGACTTTGGCTGCTCCCCTGCCGCACGCTAATCCCTGATTAGGCGACTGCAGCTCCTCTAGGAAAATCGACCTCACAACGATCACAGCTGCATAGGTGTGCCCTTCTCTACCACCACCTCACCCCCATCAGCCCAGCGCTCCTTTTTTTCCTCTTTTCCCTCCAAACCCCCCCTTGGACGCCATACCTCGACGACGACGAAGCCGACGACGTACGTCTTGCTGGTAGGGGAACCATCCGAGTCTGCGATTCCCAATATCGCATTCGCCCCGCGATTCGAATAAAGGTACACGAAACCGCTCGACTTCTGCGACTCGTCGCTCCCCGGCCTATACAGACAGAGTACCTACTCCATCATCAATTCCAACCTCCACCACCATCTCGACCCTCAACCACCTTACCTTACACCCGACCCCAGAACAAGTCCTTTTGGTGACTCGAGCTCGGAACAGCCAAATATCGCTCTTCCAGCGCAGAACATCTGACGACGTATGATGGCAACTGAAGCCACCCTCGCCGCCCCCGTTGATGCTTCTGTCCATTCTGACCCCAAGCTCGTGAGTTCCCTCTTTTCCCCTCCTCCCCCCT
>JFFI01001582.1:0-15640 GCA_001563125.1 Colletotrichum salicis
GGGGGGTGGTGGGGGGGGGGGGGGGGGGGGGGGGGGGTAGAAGAGGGGATGAAAGGTCCCTTTAAGGAGGTGTGCTGTCACGGCCGTTGGCCTCGGCGCACAGACTGGGGGGGGGGGCGGGGAGGAGCTGTCTCGCGGCCCGCCGAGGGAAGAGACGAAAAAGCCACTTGCTACGTAAGGAAGGTTAGCAAGGACCTAGCCAGCTGGCATCACCTTAGAAAACTCAGTGTTGTCTCTCAGCTGACGCAGGAAGCGGCAATCCTGCCAGCAGCCTGCATGTTTCCACCTACTTTGCTGCATTCTAAGGTTCGGTGAGAATTAAACGCGGCATTCGGTGTGGGGAGCCAGTGCCACCCCAGGTGGGCGCGGCGGCATCGACTATGCGCAGTTCTCGTCCTGGCTTGAACCCAAGTGGTCGGAAGATGGTGACGGAGGCACGGTGGCTTGGAAATACTCCCAAAAAGGTTCGTCTGGCAGTACCGACGCGGAGACGCCACTTCTGCTGCATGAGAGATGTCTTACGTCCGTACGGGTAAAAGGCACTTCCGTAAGTCCCGTCCTCCGAACCATGCAGAAAGATAGGCGCAGAACTTCCCGCCGCGACCGTTACAAAGTGCGGCAAAAAGTGCCGCCATAACAGGTAGACATGTATCTATCTCAACAAACACGGGTAAGCGACAAGGATGAGCTCACCAGTGAAGAGGGGGTGCTCGCAGTGAAACGAAGTTTGGCTTGCGATTGCTCACTGCATCCTTCTGACTCGGCACTGTGACGAGGATCACTAAGTACTGCTGTTACAAGCCTTGGGAGCTGACCGCTTGCACTGCGTGGCTTTGTGGATCGATTCTGGGGGCATTTGTTGAAGATAGCCCTCAATTGAGTTTGGATTTATATTGCCTATGCTTGGCGTTGAGCAAGAATGGAACTCCCGCGGTATCCGACCGATAGCGGATAGTCAAGGAAAAAAAGCACTGGCTGCTCAAGCCTCGCTGAACATGCAGCATTCTCTGTATGAACTTGAACCAGCGTACGGCTTGTAGTTGTGACCTCGATGGTGCGGGGGCCCTCGGTCAAGAATTATTGAAAATGTAAACACCAATTCATCCCTCGCAATCGCTCAAAATCCGAGGTTGGCGAGCATCTCGTACTCTAACACATGCAGCTTGCAAGTTTGCGCTGGCGTTTCGGGTCCTGCGGTCACACGCACGCCGGCCCGACGTTGATCTGAAAGACGGGGAGGTGTCCGCTTTGGCGCTCCGTGTTCCAGAAAAGTCTTCGCAACGGCTCCGCGACAAGCGGGGATGTCGGGCTCGGAATCAACTCCGGTAAGGCCGAATGTATGCTTGTATACACGCTGGCGGAGGACAGGATGAGCTTTTTCAACCTTGGTGAATCAAGTTTCGGGCATTCCCCGATTGTGCCGAACAGATCGCTGTCGTTGTGACGGGGGCGTTGACCGCCGGGGAGATCATAGGATATCGAGAGGTTGACTTTGATTAGTCTGGCAGTGATAGACCGCGGCACTAACGTCTCAGCTGGTGGCTAGAGATCGCCAGTGGGACGAGCATACCAATATTGGCTATCGGGGAAATTGACCGTCGGGGAGAGCAGCTGTGATCGGGCAATCGACTTTGACGGGTCTCGTCGTGGAAGACCGCGATGTGGGCGTTGCGGTCAAGGGTACGCGATTGCCGCAAGGGTGTCGGTTCACGAATGTGGTGAGCAACATCAAAAGCCGCCGGGGAAACTAGCCGCCGGGGAGCGGTTTCCTCGTGAGCGATAGACAGGCATTTGCGGAGAGGCGGCTTGGAGCCTGCTGATCTTTACTTCAGGTTTCATCAGGTTTCAATGGCGACATTCGCTAGTGTTCTCATCTTGTGCGAAGTCAAAAGAAGCTCCTACCAGAAAGCTTGTCGTGGATTGGCGAGGTGTAGGACGAAGTTGGCCAGTACCAGTAGACAGAATAGCAACGTGAGCGAAGTCTAGCGCGGGCTCCGTCGGCATCGTGTCCCCGAGAATGACGAGGCAATATGAAGACCGAGAACTTACACAATACACTCACATACATCACAGAACCAAACAGAGCTCAGCATCCAACGACCAAGGATCGGAGTTGACCCCGACTGCCTTGGATCTGATAACATCCGTAGCTGCGACCGACCTCCTCCGGATGCGTCCCCGGCCGTCGACTGACGTGCCGAGCAAGGCAAGCGTGCGTTGCCATTAACCACTTGTCGTGTTGGCAACCTTTTGTGACCACCATTCCTGCCAGTCGACTACCTTCTTCCCTGTCCGCGCTTCCTCTGCCGCGAACACCATCGCATGTGAGCGAATGACCTCTTCGAGCGAGCAGCCGATGAACTCATTCTGCGCTTTCTCCGGCGTCCAGCCGTGATTCTTGACTTTGTCCACCGCCAGTATAAATTGACGCGCAAGGCCTTTGTCCCCACCGCCGTGGCCGGCGTCTTCGAGGGTTGGGTGGAATGATTGGGTGGTACCTGTGTTGAAGTCCTCTATGGTGATCGTCCGGGCGTCAGCATAGATTTCGCCATCGATACCATAAATGTGCGTATATCTTTCGCAAATCTTCTTCGTTTGTGCCACCATGTGCAGAGTTGCTGATTTGGATTGTTTGGTTGACTCTGGAGTACCGTCCGTAGCATCATCCCAGGTGATGGTGACAGTCTGGTCATCACATACGTTGTTGTCTGCGTCGAAAACACAACGGCCGAACCAGTTCCGCGATGCGACGACGTCTTTCGGGGTGGAGTCATCGTAATCTTCAGCAAGCTTTGATGCCAGGACTTTGTTTCGCTCGGCTACCGGGAAGTCTTCTATCTCCGGCATTACGATGCTGACTGGCCAGTCAGTGTTGCCGGAGGCGAGACCTTTCAGATCCTGGCCGAGATAGATGTTCTTGGCGGAGAACTTGCAGCCTCCATCACCCAGAGGGCATGACATACAGTTTGTTGCGCTCCCAGCCGCGGCGGGTTTGCGTCCTTTTCTGAAGAGGTGAAGCGAACCACTTGACGATACAGTGGATGGCAGATGAGGGGTGCCTGTCCCAGCCTTTACTGGTGCGCTCAGGAGCCAGAGGAGGAGATCAATGTCGTGGCAGCTCTTTGTCAGTAGACTTGGTGCTGTGGTCTTTTCATTTCGCCAGTTGCCGCGCACATATGAATGTGTGAAATGCCACCATCCAACGGGCTCAGTGTGCACAATCTTGAGGATATCGCCAATGACACGGTCTTCGAGCAGTAGCTTGCGGAGGAGCATATTGTGCGGGCTGTAGCGGAGTACATGGCCGATAGAGAAGACATTCTTGGGCTCCTGACCAGCAGGAGGCTTCATAGCCTGATACATGTCGAGACAATCGGCGAGAGACGTAGCGAGGGGTTTCTCGCACATGACATGCAGACCGAGGGGAGCAAGCCCGACGAGAACATCGCGATGCATTTCGTCGAGAACACAGATAAAGGCGGCATCGACACCAGGCGGTACATCTTCGCCGGCGGCTTCTCTCTCGCGACGCCGTGTTTCGTACGCTACGAACTCGGTCCAGTCGGCAAATTGCTGCCCTTCTTGCGGGGTGTTGGAGCCCCAAATGAAGGTTCGCCCGAAGCTTTGACGTTTGTAGGCGATAGGCTCAGCAACGGCAGCCACGATACCGTTGCAGGACGTCTCATTAGCGTTAGCATATGCTTGTCCGCGAGAGCCAGCACCGATGACTAGAATGCGAGGTGGTGAAGCAGACATGGGAGGTTTCTGAGGTGGCACTGGAGTTGCATCTGGAGGGACTGCGACGGGCGAACCCGACTTCTTGACGGACGACATGTCGTGGTCGTTATCGTTGAAGTGTGATCTTTTGAATTCAGGAGAGCCTGATAATGGTTTGTTCGACGAACTTGGGTCTTGTTTGATTTCGAGAAACTTTCCGTCTCTTGAAATAGAAAATCTAGAATGTTATCATTGAATATAGATCTGGTGGATGAAAGAAGGAGGTTGATGTTAATGGGAGCTTTGGCTCTCACATGGGAAGCGGGGCACTTGGAGAAGGCCAGGGCCAATGAATGACGGTCTATTTGAATCGTGGTCCGGGGTACCTGCCATGGTTCTTGGCTATTTCCCTATCTTATCAGCGGCTGTCGGTTGAATCTCATCGTCTGCCGATGTGGGGCACCTTGCTCTGCATTTCTGGCGGTGAGACGTATGGCCGAATGGATAACAACCATAGATACCTTGGTCTGCCGCTGATGCATCCTGAATACATTTTAATCGCCACTGAATATACGTTTTATTCTTTGACAGAAACCATGTAAGAAGAAATTCTTACTGACACTAGCAATAGCAGTCAGTAGTGACCGTGGTGATAGAAAGGGAATCACTGAGAACGAGGGCTGGTACAGCTAGGATCGCGTGGTACTCCGTGCATCTTGCTCCTTCCTCCGTGCAATAATTGGAAGCCACAGCCGGGATACTGCAGCTTGTACTCCACCTTGGATCTCCAGCTCTGATGAAGTTGTGGCTCAGTCAAGCTTAGCACGCCGAAAAGAAGATCCTGCTGTTCGCCAAGTGCAACCCAAATCACCAAGAGTTCGAGTCGATATCAGGAGCCTCCTCGCTTGAACCATGGACCTTCTCAACTCTCTGAAACCCAAGGCTCCCGCCCCGAAGATGAAGTCTGCATCTGACGGCCCCCTTGTCTGGGTCGACTGCGAGGTATGCACTCTGGGTCAAGAAATACCCCTCCAAATTGACTAACACATCCCCAGATGACTGGATTGGACCCGGATAAGGAGGAAATCATTGAAATCTTCTGCATCATCACTACCGGAAACCTGCAAGTCATTGACCCCGAGGGCTGGGGCTGCGTGGTCCACCAGACGGAGCAACGCATGGCACAGATGGACGACTGGTGCACCAAGACACACGGCGACAGCGGCCTTACGGCAGCGGTCATCAAGTCGACGATGACGCCCGAGCAGGCTGCCGATGATTTGCTGGCTTATATCAAGAAGCACATCCCGGAGAAGAAGACGGCGCTGCTGGCGGGCAACAGTGTGCACGCGGACCGGTCGTTCCTCAACAAGCCGCCCTACCGGAAGGTGGTTGACCATTTACACCATCGTATTCTGGATGTCAGCTCGCTCAAGGAGGCGGCGAGACGGTGGTGCCCGCCGCAAGTCGCGGACGGTGCCCCCTCTAAGCAGGGACTTCACCAGGCCAAGGAGGATATTCTCGAGAGCATTGCGGAAGCCAAGTACTATAGAGAAGCCATTTTTGGCAAGACGTGGAGAGGAGAGGCCAGCGCGCAGGACACGCCGGTCAGTGAGCGGGGTGAGGACGAGGCTTGGGCAGACAATTTGCTGTAAATTGTACCAATTCAAAATCCAAATATCAGCTCTTGTCATCTCATGAGGCATTGGGGTGAGAGAGGTGCCATCTTCACCTGCCTTACCTAAGATTGCCTGGCACGCCTGGTAGGAAATACTTCTTGGCTGAATCGATAGTTGACCGGAAGGGTAGCGGCGTCTTGAACGGCAGTGAATAGTCTTATGCACACCGTTAAAATTCGATGGAATCCGCACGTAAAAACAGTGTGGATTAGGGCCACACTCATCAGCACCTCACGATGATTCGCCGGGAGGATCCCCTGTGTTGGGCCCCTGGAAGTGAGGGGCTCTCCCAGTTTGTCCCAGAGCTGCCCCTCCTTCATTGTGCGGTGACCCCGCCCACGTCGAGGCTCAGGATGATATCACTGGCCGAGCAAACCCCCATCATGAGGTGGCCACAGCTCTGGCCAAAGGTACGAGGTTGGAGGGGCGCTATTCACTGAAAGCTGCAATTTGAGCCTATCGTGTGCCATTTTCCATTCACTGAGGTGTCCCAATGCGTCGTATTCTCGCCCACATTAGCTATTTACAGTGGCCCAGCTTCTCACCGCACCACCTCAAGTCCCATTCCTTTGCAAGCTTTCTTGTAGGCCCCTTCCCTTGCCTGCCCCCGGTCCCACCTCCCGTACCTACGCCAACGCCGGTTCGCATGAGAGAGACGAAAGAGAGAGCCCAGGCAATGCAAGACAGAGACACTAATAATTGCAGCTCCATTCCCAACTTTCTCCTTTTCCCTCTCCTACAACCTAGACAACTCCTCCTCAACATCATCAATCCTCGAACTATACAGCATCATGGACGTCCAGACTGTCGAGTTCAAGCCTTTCCAAGACCAGAAGCCCGGCACGTACGTCATTCCCCCCCTTAACCTAACAAAACAAACCCCTCGCTGTTATCGTCCCCAATCATGTCGAGTCCAACTTTTTGTTGCTACCCCGCCATAGCTGCCAATCGCGCGATGCACCCTCACCCAGCATCCCATCACTGACCAGCCATTCTGCAGTTCTGGTCTTCGCAAGAAGGTCACCGTCTTCCAGCAAGCTCACTACAGCGAGGCTTTCGTCACGAGCATTCTCCTGTCCATCCCCGAGGGTGTCAAGGGTAAATTAACAATCCATCCCAGCTTCGTCCTTGGCAATCCCCCCAGGAAACTGACAGACCGCCTCTCTAGATTCTTTCCTCGTCATCGGTGGTGATGGTCGTTTCTGGAACCCCGAGGTTGTCCAATTGATTGCCAAGATTGGCGCTGCCTACGGTGTCAAGAAGCTGCTCATCGGCCAGGACGGCATTCTGTCTACTCCCGCTGCCAGCCATGTCATCCGCAAGCGCAAGGCCACTGGTGGTATCCTCCTGACTGCCAGCCACAACCCCGGCGGTAAGATATCCACGCATGCTCCCAGTACCTTCTTCGTAAGCTAAACATTGCTCCAATCCAGGCCCCAAGAACGACTTCGGTATCAAGTACAACCTGGCCAACGGTGGCCCCGCCCCCGAGTCCGTCACCAACAAGATCTACGAGGCCTCCAAGACCATCACCTCCTACAAGATCGCCAACATCCCCGATGTCGACATCTCCACCATCGGCACCAAGACCTACGGCTCCCTCGAGGTCGAGGTCGTCGATAGCACTGTCGACTACATTGAGATGCTCAAGGACATCTTCGATTTTGACCTGATCAAGAAGTTCTTCCAGTCCAACCCCGACTTCAAGGTCCTCTTTGACGGTCTCCACGGTGTCACTGGTCCTTACGGAACCGCCATCTTCGAGAAGGAGCTCGGTCTTAAGGGCGCGACTCAGAACTGCGTCCCCAGCCCTGACTTCAACGGCGGCCACCCCGACCCCAACCTGACCTACGCCCACTCCCTCGTTGAGGTCGTTGACAAGAACAACATCCCCTTCGGTGCCGCCTCTGACGGCGATGGTGACCGTAACATGATCTACGGCGCCAACGCCTTCGTCTCCCCCGGCGACTCCCTGGCCATTATCGCCCACCACGCCAACCTCATCCCCTACTTCAAGAAGCAGGGCGTCTACGGTCTGGCCCGCTCCATGCCCACCTCCGGCGCCGTTGACCTGGTCGCTAAGAAGCAGGGCCTGAACTGCTACGAGGTCCCTACCGGCTGGAAGTTCTTCTGCGCCCTCTTCGACGCCGACAAGCTCTCCATCTGCGGTGAGGAGTCCTTCGGCACTGGCAGCAACCATATCCGTGAGAAGGATGGTCTCTGGGCCGTTGTCGCCTGGTTGAACATCATCGCCGGCATCGGCGAGCAGAACCCCGGCGTCACTCCCTCCATCAAGAAGATCCAGCAGGACTTCTGGACCGAGTATGGCCGTACCTTCTTCACCCGCTACGACTACGAGGATGTCGACAGCGAGGGTGCCAACAAGGTTGTTGGCGTCCTCAAGGACCTCGTCGCCGACTCCAACTTCATCGGCAGCAAGGTTGGAGGTATGTTTACTTATAATACACCCCAAAACAATTCTTGAGCAACAAGCTGACTTTTATAGACCGCACCGTCACCGGTGCCGGCAACTTCTCCTACACCGATCTCGACGGCTCTGTCTCCTCCAACCAGGGTCTGTACGCCACCTTCTCCTCGGGCAGCCGCATCATTGTCCGTCTCTCCGGCACTGGCTCTTCCGGCGCAACCATCCGCTTGTACCTCGAGCAGCACAGCTCCGACCCCAGGACGTACGACCTGGACGCCCAGGACTTCCTCAAGCCCGAGATCCAGATGGCCACTGAGCTTCTCAAGTTCAAGGAGTTCATTGGCCGTGACGAGCCCGATGTCAAGACCTAGGTGCATTTGTGCATGATGCGGATGCACTTGGACAAGGGGGATACGGTGGAGTTTTTCAAAAAAGTAACGCTTCAGTATAGAGAAGTAGAAGAAAGGCCAGCACCAACCAGGTTTGCTGTGGACGATGTCACGATGGTACACGATTGCATAAATTGAATCAATTGACCTAATCTCACAATAGTCTTTGTCGTTACTTGACAGTGCCTCCTCCATTTTTCTCTGGGATGTTTTCAGGTTGTGAATCTGTGCGTGCGTAGTCATCGATCTTGATCATAAAGGTCGTCAAGTCGTTAAAACAAAGGGAAGAAGAAAGGAAAACGCATGGACAATTGACCGATCTGGGTAACACAAATACCCCTCGTTCGACAAAAGATGAATCAATCTTCCCGGGGTATTTCCTCCGAGATACAAAATCTCGTTTGACGTTGTCCAAGACAGAGGAAACAAAACAGACGGCCGTAAGAATCCGAGGAAAGTATTAGTCGCTATCGTGTTCGGGCTCATTAGAGTGGTTCTTCGTTGGGAAACGTGAAGGGGAGAGAGAGTTGGCGAGTGAGGTGTCGGACTGAGAGTAGGTGGATGTCTCTGCTCACCTACTCTTCGAGTCCCGCAAATTTGTCAAGATGTGCCCCGCAAAACGGTGAGTGGCAGCATCCTGGGGTGAATGGTGACGGTGAAGGGGGGGACCCATGTTGGTCTGGAGTCGGAGTGGAGTGGGCATACCCTTGCCTCGAGGCTTGAGAAAGCTCATCACCGGTTGTAAGTTATTTGGAGTCCTCAATGGCTTCCATGCTGTCGCTAGATGCCTCGGAGGGGTCTGGCCGCGGCTGTAATTCTTCAATGAACCGCGACGCGCCCATCTCGGAAAAAAAGTCA
Source organism: Colletotrichum salicis (assembly GCA_001563125.1). Classification (NCBI taxonomy): domain Eukaryota; kingdom Fungi; phylum Ascomycota; class Sordariomycetes; order Glomerellales; family Glomerellaceae; genus Colletotrichum; species Colletotrichum salicis. The sequence goes on from JFFI01001582.1 coordinate 9,072, forward strand.
ATCTCGAAAGCGCCGGCCTTGCCTTTTCTCTGATGCTGCTGGTGGTACACCTCGCAAAAGACGTAAAGCTGGACGTCTTTGAGCCAGACACGGTGGTCTGATTTGCGTACGAGCCAGGTCGGAGAGGCGGATTGGTGGGTGACTGAGAGTATCGTGTTCATTAGTCACGACTCACAGACCCGAAAGCAGTGCGTGAGGAAAGGATGGGAATGAGGGTGAGAGAGATGGATGATATGGAAGGCATACCAAAGGCGGTCCAGACTGGACACTGCTTGAGTTCACCATCCCACACTGAAGCTTGGAGACGAACGCCTCCGGTGGCAATGTCGCGGTAGACCATGAGCGAATGCTTGAAGCCATCGTCGTGTATTTGCCTGCGGGCGGAGTTGTTAGGTACGGTGCTAAACACGGAAGTGGCTGGGTGAATCACGCACGCTTGGAACGATCGTTCTTCTCCCAGTAGCTTGAACTCTCTTGGGTCCATCTGGCGTGTCAGGATATTCCGACCCTTGAGAGAGACGAATGTGCAATGGAACAAGACCAACTCTGGGATGGGTTAGTAGAATATCAAACGATAAAGTCAGACAAGGATTCACAAACCCTCCCAGGTCTTGAAGTAGAGAGACGCCCACAACTTCGGGCCCATGAGGGAGGCACTGTATCGGTCCAGTAGCAAGGCGCTGCCTTCTCGCCTTATGTAGAGTTCGTGGGTACCAAGTAGCGAGAACCACTGGCCCCCCTGGTGATATGTCCTAAGAAGGAAGTAGGGAGTCTGGTTGACATAATTTAGGTAGGCCATCAGCGCAAGGCGATCTTCGTCAAATGGCCTTAGTTCTGGCATCAGCAAGACTCTGGTCAGGTATAAGTCGCCATCATGTGTACCTTCTGAACAGCATCTTGACCTGTTTGGGAATGTTTAATTGTCCCCACGTTTGGGAAGGACCGTAAGCTATCGATGGCCTGACGTGCTTCAAAGCCGTTCGGGAGGTGAGCGGAAGTGAGAAGATCTGCTCTGCCCAGTGCAATGTCTTGGGGAAAAGAGCACATCAGTCAAGCAGCCTACTTCCTATGGAAACAGCACATACCGGATCTTGGACCATTGGTCTGAGCATAGTCTCTGGTCGAAGGACAGGTCCGATTTGGGTTGTTGGCGAAGCTTCATAGTATTTGTCAGTTAACCTGCTGCTGCTTAGGCTCTGAAGGGACATACGGAGTCCTCTTGCTTCTCTCAACTTGATTATTCTAGTCCGAAGCGTCTCGAGGCCGTTTAGGTCGAAGAGTGTCGACCTATGTAGCTGTTAGTACGCCATCCCGGAATCGAAGGAGAGTTGCTAGCGCGCCTCATGAGAAGGTGTCTTAGGGACTCTAAAAAGGAGTTGTAGAGCATGAACCGCTGAGGCAATGGCAGGCCACTGGCCTCCTGCGTCATTTTGTGATACATCTTTCGCCATCGCATGTCCTTGCTCACGGTCCGATCTTCGTAAAATTTGTTGATGTCGTGGAGTGTCCTGTGATAACATGGAAGAACAATGTCGAGGTAGTTGAGCAAAATTGGCACCCTGGTGAAATGCATCTGGGATCGATCCGCCAAGTCTCTCAACTTCCTTCCAGACCTCCGTATCTCGTCAACGAGACTAGAAATGATGCCCCCATATGCTTCGGGTAAAGCCATGCGGAGCCCTTCCAGGCTCACCGATATAATATCGGCGCGCTCAGCTTCGAGGCAGCAGCCTTGAAGCAGGCGGTAGTCGATTCTCTGATGACTTTGTTCCATTTTCCCGAGCTACACTGACGGATCGAGCCGAACTGGCGACGTCTGCGTCTCAGGATTTCATCGTCCAACGTGCCGAACCGAATCGCTACAGTCGTCGGGTTCCCACGGTGCCCTCACCTCCTCAATCCTAGAGAATGTCGATGTGTAGTCCTTGACTTTGCAGGGGATATGTTGAACTCCGGTGACCGGGGCGAAAAAGGATCGAGACCGCTGCGAATGCCTCATACGGCTTTCGACGATATATCACCAATATTGACCGCAGTCACTTGTGCCGATAAGAGAAAGGGAGATGGAGATGGCTTGCTTCATGGTCTCGGCATGATCACCTCAGGTATGCAGCGGTAACGTGGTCGCTACACCCGCGGCCACTTACTGGACGGAAAGCGGCTGCAACAGCGATTTGGAGCTGCAGGTCTCGATTTTGACGGCCAGCCCGGAAACACACGCCACCACCCCGCCAGACTTCAAATCCAACGATCCAGGTCGCTGTGTTGGCAGCACACGCCCAGACACCAGATGCTCGCTTCTGACGTGTACAAGTTTCGATGCTTTTGTGCACTGATCGGCTTTGATACCGAGGAGGACGAGAGCGTGTGCAATTCGTTGGACAGCAGCTGGGTTATTTTCTTTTCTTCGTGGAGGTAGGTTAAGTCTGGCCTTGGTGGCTCTCTCCAGCAAAGCGCAACGTTCGTCAGCAAGAGGTACACATCAATCGTCTCGACCCTCGAACTACCAAGTGAAATGAACGACCCCTTTCACGACAGGTTCAGGCCGAACGATGCAATCTGGTCGATTCTAACCATCACTTTCCAGGAAATCGCAATGAGGGCCGCGGCGTATTGGAGAAGAGGAGCGTATGTAGGTCAGATTGCTGTCAGAGAAGATAGTGTGGGTTCAATACATATTGACCCGGCCACCGACTAGCCAGAGCATGCCACGACTGCTGGGGATGGCCCCATGGGCATGTATGCTTCCCTCTGCATGCATTAGGAACCCTCGACTTGAATCAACGGACGAATGAGACCGGGCCGGGGCCGGTGGGGTGGAGGTCCAGGTTGTGAGCACTTGCATAAGTAATGCAGACGAACTCTCCTCACAAGTCTTCCCATCACAGGCCTGGGGATCTAAGAGAACACTGGCGTCGAGATACGGAATACGACGACTGGATGACCATTCCAGCAATGCAAGCGTACGAAGTACACAGTCGAGGCAATTGATCGAGCGCGTAGTGTAGCTAAGTCATCTGGGAGAAGTCTCCCGGAATGCTTAATCGGACTACTTCGATGAACGGGACACGTCTGACGCTTGAACAGACAAGACCGTGATAGATGCACAGGATGCCGGGTGATGATGGTAGCGAACGAAATGTGCAAAGAGGCATACCGAGGCAATAGGACTGACGGGTGTCAGCAATGTAGAAACTTGCGAAGCGATGTGATGCATACAAAATTTGAGTAGACCTTCCGCTTCGCCGAGCCATATGCTTAGGTAGCCAAGATTAATCTTCGATACACGCATCTGCGGTGCGTGAGATGACGGCTGAATATGGACGCGATCGCTTCGTTTCTGCACAATGTAGGCAGGCTGTAAAGGCCCGGGCGATGGGTAAGGTAGTTGTACCTGATGGACAGGATAAGATGACGAACCAATTCCGAAGAGATCCTGGGACGAGCAGCTGCAGGACATTCGTCGGTTCATCTCATGCGACGAACGGCCACTGGGCCGGTATGCGACTTGTTGCTACATGACATTGGTGTTCGATGGGCTACCAAAGCAAGGGATCCATGGTGGTCATTGATGTAGTCGCCTGTCCTTCACTGCGGCCCGTGATGATGAGAGGAGCGGTCCTTGATTCTGGAACGGTGAAAAGTCATACTTTTGTGCCAAAGTAAGGACAAGCAGTGGATAGCAGCGGTGCAGGCAAGGCCGGCAGAGTATGGTGGATGAATAAAGACGTTGCTTTCAGCATGGCTGGTTGGCATTCGAGGTTCAAAGAGCTGGTGCTCGAAGTGTTTGCTGCGAGTATGGCGGGCCGCCTTTTATGAATCTCTAGCACCGCGAACACATTCGGGCGGAAGAGAGAAGCAGCCTTGTTTCATCCCGCTGAGGCATCCAACTTCAACTTCCTAGGCCCGCACCTGCATACCGTGTCTGATCATCGGGAGGGTAGGAGGAGGTGCTGAGACCGGGAAATCCTTCTGAGTTGAATGGAGTCTGTGATTGGAGGCAAACAAATCGAGGCAGGTACGTCCCCAGCACGGGATACGTACCCCCTTCACTTCCCAGAGAAGGGCCGGGACGGGATGAAATATTCCCTCGCGCTTTGAACCGATGTTCTGCCGTGGCCCATTTTGCCCGGCTCACCGATTCGCCTTGGGTTCACCGACTCACCTCCAATCGCAATCCAGGAAGCGGCTTCAGCTCGGAAGGGAAAGGTCTCGAAGGCCACGGGCCACTCAAGCTGGTCATCCTTTGGCCGTCGCGTCTGAATGACCCCCAACCGGCTTCAGGCAGTCTGCATTAGTGGAATATGGCGATCTAGTCGCTGTGCCTTACCAATTCCATGACACGACGGGGTTGCAGTAATTAAGACCCTTGAGTGGCTGGACAAAAATAAGGCCCCATCAACCCAGATCCCTGGACCCGGGGAAGGACCCTTGAGAACAAGGGCAGATACGGCAGAGCGCCATGATTGGCGCATCTTTCGTCCTTCCAGTACATCTTCACGATAAGCATTCACTCACGCCACGGTGGGACGAGTAGGTAGTTATGTATGTTTGTCAATGTGTGAGCCGTCATATGTCATTGTGTCCCAATCGTGGACAGTTTCGTTCCGCGACCGACGGCATGACCAGCTCTACTATTGACACGGGGCGGCGTGAGAGCTTCGCCTGCCTCATATCGCCCTTCCTGCCGATCCTGAATAACTGAGAAAAGCAACCCATTTCAATACCATCATACACCGCTGAGCCCAAAGTTACAAGGAAAGTCCGACAGATGTGCGCAAAAACTAACTCGACGCCATCCGTTCGGACCGAGAAGCAGCAGAAATACAACAATCAAGAGGACTCATCCTCCTCTTGTTCGGCCTTTAGAGGGACTAATTAGCTTCAGCACAACACGGCCGGAGGGAGGGGGATGGGGGTGTCTTACGTTGTATGCCTGCTTCTCATCCTCGTAGCGCTTCTTGTCGGTGGCAGCCTTGGCCTCATAGGGACCGCGCTGCTTCTCGTTGAGGGCCTTCCAGCGCTCACCGAGGAGCTTGCCGACCTGGCCGAAAGAGATACCGGGGTTCTCCTCACGGACGTTCTCGCGCTGCTCGTTGGCGAAGAACATGTAGGCGGAAAGGCCACGCTTGGGGGCGTTGGGGTCTAGACGACATGTTAGCTGTCTGATGATGACGAGGTAGCCAGTCCGGACAGGCGCAGCGCAAAGCGGGCAAGCTGCGAATCATAAGAGGCGTGGCCCAGGAAACTCTTGTCAATCAAGAGTCCCCTTAAGCTCAACCTCCGCAGTTCGAACTTGCTCGCCTATCGCAGCGTCCTGAGACAAGGTCGGGATTAATGTAGCAACGTACCCTTCTTCGCGCGCTTCTTGGTGTCCTTAGCGGCACCTCGCTTGGTTGCGGCCTTAGGCATTTTGGGTATCTGGAGCAAGGTATTAGTCCAAGTGCTTCCTTGTCAAGATAAATGAATTTTATGGTGTGAGGAAGAGCGAAGGGTCAAGAACGTGGTGAAATCGACGCTACATCACTGCGTGACGACAAAACCGCCGCGCCGTGGTGTGGAAAAGCCAAGGTGTAAGAGGACCGCAGTAAAGCGGGAGCCAGGGTGTGTAGGTGGTTGAGTCGCAAGTGCAATTGCACTCCGCAACGCGAAGTAATTGCGATTTGAAGCTCAAAGTCGTCCAAGATAGATCGTAAAGCATACCTGAAGAGGGTTTTGAGAGGTAGAGAAAGAGGTGTTGATGTGGTGATCTGGACGCGTCAAGCTCTTGTTAGCTGGAAAGCTCTTTGGTTGAAGCTGGATGATGGACGAGCGTGCAAGAGACGAGAGGTGCACGCCAAAGTTCGAAGCTCAGCAACGGATCGCACCCACGATATCGACTTGTAAAAAAGCGATTTCTGAGCTGCAAATCGAGGCAGAGTGATCGAAATTGTAGCGACAGTGAAAATAGAAAGGATGATGTTGCGCATGTATATTGCGGTGGTTGCTGGTGCAAGTGGGCAATGGGATATGGGCAGCAGGTACTCACGGGGTTGAGTGCTCAAAGGCAGTAAAGTGTGGTATTGTGAGAGTGCGGATTGTAAGAGAGGAGGATTTGGGTGGGAGATTTGTATGGGAGAAGAAGAGGGAGGGAAATGTATGGGGGGAGGGCCAAGCAGCCTTTTTACTATGGGGGGAGTGATTGTGCGGGAGCAACGCGCCTGGGACCTGGGTGCACTTGTTTTTGCTGGGAAGTCTGGGACGGGGCCAGGACTGAGTGCGACTGGCGACTGGGCGAGTTGACTGGGGGTGTACTTCGTACCGTGTGGAAGACAGAGTGAGAGACTGGGAGTCTGAGAAGGGAAGGGGGGTCACCTTGGACGGGCTTTCCTCCTCTTTCTCCTTGGATCACTCCAGGTCACTTTTTTTTTTGGTCTGCGCAGGTGCGGACGCTTGTCACTCTGCTTTCCCTTCCGTCGCTTTCTCGCCTGTGCCTGGGCTTGCTGCTGCGCGCTGAATGGCTAGGAGGGGAAGGGTGTCTGGGTAGGCTGGGCAGGTATCCGTACCAAACCAGGCGACGGGCCAAAAAA
>JFFI01001582.1:15657-49578 GCA_001563125.1 Colletotrichum salicis
CTGCGCACTGGCATTGGCAACACTTGTCACTGGGTGGTAACTGGCCTGGCACTGGGCACACTGGGCACCAGCACACCAGGCAAAGGGCAAAAAAGAGGAGAGGCAAGAGAGGGGGAAGGCGCAATGGGAGGGAAAGGGTGTGGGCGCGCCTTCCCTCCTCTTGCCTTTTGCTCCAGAGTCCAGCTCGACCCTTCTTTCCCCATCCTTCTCCTCCCATCATCCCCCCTCCTACATGGAAGTCCAAGTCCTCCTAGTCACAGTCCGCGCCCACCCACAAGGTAAAGGTACGGTGTAGGTACCTTGCACCATAGACTGCCTTGCAAAGTACCTCACGTTCCTTTGACGCCTTCCGCCTACCCCCTTCCTGCTCGTCGCATCTGCCAGGGGACAACGACTACACACCTTGAAGCGGCCAGCTACGGATACATTCTCCCAAGTACCCCAGTACCTTGGTCAGTACGGAAAGATACCTCCCTACCTTACGGATACCTCACCTTAGCATGCAAGTGCGTCCGCACGCAACCAATTCACCTGGTCATTTAATTCCACGGCAATAGATCAAGCTGCGGAACCAGACCAGACCAAGTCAGGCGTGGACAATGCGCGACCAGAAGTTACGAATGCGCCGGCAATGCGATGTAGAAGGAAGGAGCGACATATCATCAAGCAACAACTTGTAAGGCAGGCAGCCAATGGCCTTAGCTTCTTCAGGTGTATCTGTACAGGTGGTTAAAGCCGTGGCCAAAACCGTACCTGGCCAGCTAACGAAAGCAGGGAAAAGAAGCAGGATCTGGCTCATCCATGTGGTTCCTGCCCTCCTGTGCTCTTCTCTTGCCTTCCGTCGTTTATTCCGTCGGGACTGATCTGCTTGTCGCCCGCTTCCCACCCATCTCGTCACTCCTTCCTCGGACAGTCCTTGCTCGTGGTGGTGCCGCTGCTATTATTGTGCGGTACTGTACAGGTACAAAGCGCACGCAAAACTCCGCACCGAAGTACTGTACTTCCGCTTTGTACCTTGGTTTGATATCTTATTTTCGTACTGTATACCTACCTACCTTACAGTCGTCGCGCCTTCCTTCTCCGCTTGCTACAGTCTACTTCGTACGGCTGCGTGCCGGTCTTTTTGCCAATGTCTGAGGTGAGGTGCGGTTGAGTCTTGCTCCTGAGTCCTGCCTCTGCTGGGCTGCTCCTGCCTCCTCTTCCGGTCTTCTTTTTGAAGCATCTCGTGCTTTCCGTCTACCCCACCTTTCCTTCCACCTGTCGCAATCCACCCGGACCATCTCTCGCCTATCAACCAGCTCCAGTCCAAGACTCCCGTCTAAGTTGTAACTCCCACTCCCAATCCCTTCCCCCTCCACTTCTGGCTGCTGATGTTCCTGGCACTGAGAGACCGAATAGGTATTGGCTCGTCATGCCCTTCGTGCTTCACTATTTCTACGAATCCCAGGTCACCATCCACATACACCACCATATCATCGACAAGTATCATCTGGACCCACGACCTCTTTCTTCCATCTTCAACACTAGTCCTCGCCCATTCATTTGGGGATAGTTCTGCGCATGCACCGTTAGCCTGACATACCCTGCTACTTATACCATCCTTCATACGACAGTGATGCGATACCACTAGGCACTGGCAGCATAAGGGAGACGACCTCGTGTATTCGTACAGTCGTACTTCCAGATGGCAAAGACGTGCAGTGGCACACCTGCTCCGTCCGACTGCACTTGGCCTGGACCAGGCAGTTCTTCGTCATCTTCATGAGCGCTAAGGTACTTACGATACTCCCTACCGCCTGTAGGCTGGCAAGGGCCCGTTCGCTAGACATGCTGTAGGTACATCGGTCAGACATCGAAGACCGACCGCGCCGTACGGGGAAGACGGAAGTCCAGTAGCCAGCGTTGCCTCGACATCTTCAATTCGTGGTAGTTACGGATATTCCATACACTTTGGCTGCTCTTCAATCAGGTAGTCGTCTTTTCTCGGTACAGCATGTCGGGTGGTCGATCACAATAGTCGAAGCTTCTTCTCCCCAACCCTCTGCGGCGTTCGATATCTGCACGACCTGAGTTAGGTCTACGGATACTATGAGACGACATCACTTCCCACGCCATCCAAGCAAACCTTCGCCATGGCAGACAACCTATACTTCGGACACACTAACATGTCCATCACTTGCACTTTGCTGGGGCTGTGGGTGTTAGTGACCTCATAGCGTCTTCCGCTGACAAGCCTTCGCAACTTTCGGCTGTTTACCAAGACAACAAGGCTCGGCCGGCTGGATTATGGATGTTGGGAAATCGATGGAGCACCTTTGGTGTGGAGGATTCAATGTTTGGAGAATGGGGGAACAAGCTGACTTACACGCTTACACACTGTGTAAGTGATTGTGCTTCCTGGACGTCGCTGCGCAATTTCATCCACACTAAAACACCACTCGACACACTTTGCGGCATTCCCCCTCTTCAAAGTGGCTTGTCCTATCAACACCCAAGGACATCGCCTCCAAAGAGCACCAAAGTCTACAGGTACCGTCGGCTCAGAGTTCTCGACAAACGCTCCGTGTCCGGCTCGCCCTGGGTTGCTGGTCCACGCGGTTAGACGAGATACATAAGGCAGACCCAATGATGGTGTTCATATGCGGCACAGATTGCCACACCATTTAGCTGAGTTCCGGCGCGAAGCCACCCACCAGCTTCGACGCGACTTGGAGAGCTCTTGAGCCCGAGGGAAGCTTACAGCAACAACGCCTCTAGTAGACGACTCGCTATCGAAGTATCCACCCAGGAGTCGTCCTCGTCCACGAAACTAAGGCAGAAGCCTGCGATTTCCTGGCAGTAAGGGGCATCCACTCGGCTGGTGTGCACAGAGGCGTAGACTCAGTATCAGCTGACGAGGCGTGGTGTGAAGCAGCAGCACCTCACACCGTTGCTCAGGGAGATGTGACATTGGAACGACCGGAAGTCATGATGACTGATGGGGATAGCATTCAGGCTGGCCGAAGCGGAATCTGGGTACTTGATTCATGCATACGCCCCATGTACCGTCATACGAGATTGCCTCGTACCGCTACTTAACCCAAGGTACCTCAAACGCGGTCCACCAACTCCGGAATCAGCTTGGGCGAATGCGCCCAATCACCCCTGCGCAGCTCACGGTACACTTGGGCCCCCCCCAGCCTCCCCTCTGCCGTCGATTCCTACGTCCTCTTTCCGTTGTGCCTGTTGCACACCCCGAGAACAGTCTGCTCTCTGCAGCGTATTGTACTAACAATATCTGTAGTTGGCATACCGGTATCTGTGTATGTTACTTCTCGTCTCGAGGTGATCGACTGAGAGCTGAGCCAGTACGGAGTAATACCCAGCGATCAGCTTTGTCACTGGGTCCTACGCTCATATCAAGTCTACGATAGCCGGTTTGCTTAGCCATGATACCTACCAGCAAGCTTCATCACATGAAATACATGAAATAGCGGAGAAAGAGCCGCGTTACTATTTACGGAGCTTGACGATTGCACGGCGACCGAAGACCGACGGCGAGCGGCGTGTCTATCTCGTCTCTGTTCTACATCTTCTAACACCCACACACCACGAAGCGGGCAGCAGCCAGGCGGTGCAACGCTCCCGGCGTCAAAGAAGGGTGGAATACTTCGTCATGCGCACAAAGTGTGCGGGCGTCTCGTGTACCTCGAGGCATAAGACTGGGTAATGCCTGCAACGACAATCGAGACGGTCCCCCGCTCCAATGCACCCAACGCGCACCCAAGACGCCCAATGCAGGTCTCCTCTGCAAATTGGCAAGCCGGCAGCGAGTTTTGCCCATGGGCCAGACGAGCCGTGTCTGCCCAGCGCTCCAGTAGGAGGGCGTTGCCGCACCATTTCACCATTCCAGTCAGGGCCGCCGGGCCCAGCCATTTTACTTTTGCCCGCTTGTTCCCTGTTTGGCTGGGCTGGCACTGGGAAGGCGGTGGTAATGGGCTGGCGAACAAAGTGCGCAAAGTACCGACGACTTGTAGCGGATACACGGAGCCAGGCAATTCCGCTGGTCTGGTTGCCTTTGCTTTGCTGATACTGTGCTGTACCTGATGGTCCACCGGCAAAAATTTGGCCCTCCCTGACTGAAGACTCCCACTTTCTCACTCAATCACTCTCTCCCACACACCACACACACCCCCTCCCAAGCCGAACACTCTTGCTGCTCACGCCTAGGACCTGCACGCGAGAGGTACATGGAGAGTCGGAGACTGAGGTGTAGTGCAGACTGTGTAGTTCAACGCGAGCCCATGCTCCACTCCTCCTGGGCCTCCTGGCTGATCTGTCGCAGCAGACACAGAGCTTGACTGACGGGGAGTGCAAAGCTCCCCCCTACTTTCAGTCCCATTTTCCCTCCTTCTCTCCTCTTCTTGAGGGACTTTGAGAAACGTGGATTATCTAATCCAGAAAGGCATGATTCTTCCACAGTCACAGGGCATGAAATGGAAACGCGAAACGCGTTGTTTAGCTCAACGCTCAAGTTATTCAACGTATAGGACCTCTTGAATCTTGACACTTTACGCGTGAAAGTCACCATAAACGAAGAAAATGAGCTCACTGCAACGACTTTAGGCCCCCGTCACCCTTATCGACTCCTCTCCAAAGTATTGAAACGCGTTTCATCAAACAAATGTCAATCTTTTGATATCTCAGAGTTTCTACCGATACGGATACAGTGAGCAGCTGATGGAGCTCAAGCATTGGCCACAGGAGCACATCTCGGAGCCAAGCTCACCCACGTGATTCGACATTCCCGTGGTCATAGCGTCCGACTTGCGCTAAGCCCTGTCCAGTTTCGTGAGCCTTCGTGAGTGGTGAAGATCGTGTGGAGGCGGCAGGGGCCGAAGGTGAGCTTGGAAATCAAAAGTGCCCTCATGTGCCGATGCCGTGCCGTGCCGTGCTATGAGCAACAGTAACTCGATCGTGCGCAGGGCAGGGCGAGCACCGTGATCTGGTAAGGCCATCCGTCTGGCCAGCCAACCCGAGCCGCTGTCACGACTTGACTGAGCCTCTGAGGGTCCGTACCTGCATACGTCCGGCGTAGGGCTGGTTGAAGCCAATATTTCGAGGTACTGAGAACTTGGTTCCGGTCCACTCCATTTGAAGAGTCCCCAGAATCGTCGGTAGTACGCCGTTGTAATCGGCACCATCTCAGAGCCTTGATTCCCGATATAATGTGGCCAGGGTCAGATAAGCCCATGGGTGCTCCCTATGGACATGTCCATACCTGAACCATAGGCGTCTGCCCGGAGATTCTCGCGGTATCAGGTGCGTTTGCCAGCCCTGCCCCTTGTGTGCATCGTGGCCAACGTAAGCTTCTCGCCTCCAAGTCTAGCAAGTCTTCATTATTCGTCATCTTCGGGGTCTAACACCACGTCCCGCAGCGCTTCATCTCTGGACCAGTCCACGCCGCTGCCGACGACAACAGCGCTAGCCGCACCTTTCATGACTTTCCACCGCTGTCTGCTCGCCTTCAAATTGGCTTGGAGTCTGGCCATCTCCGCCTGCACGGCGGGGTCGTCGGTCTCGCCCGCTCTCCTCTTTTCCGCGTCCTCGGTGAGCTTGAGGATCTCGGCCGTGAGCTCGACGTTTTTCCGGCCGACTCGCAGACTTTCAGCTTCCACCTCGGTCAGCTGATTGACAAGGCTGCGGATGTCGTCTGATTTGTTGGCGAGGGCGACGGAGACATTGTCGCGGGAGCGGATGTGTGGTAGGAGGTCACTGATTTTGTGTTAGTACTTAAATGCCAAGTTCATAGGTAGATTTATCAAGGATGTAGTCATGGAAATCTTGTGAGCGTCGAGTTGATCATGAGCTTACGTTTCAATGGGCGTTGACTGTGTACTCCCATGGACGGCTTTGAGCATGGGGTTGGCAGTCATGACGCTATCTGTGATGTTGTTCCGTAGAAGCCATCCCGCACGCGCCGTTGACGCGTCCTGCTGGGCCTTTCTCACGTTTTCTTCTGTGCTTGGCGTTGTTGAGTCTATTCTTACATGTTAGCAATGCGCACTGTATACTGTCGATGGCCTTGAGACGGGATGTGTACCTGAGACATGGCTCTGTTGCGCCTTCACCAGGGCGACCTTGATCTCGAGGTCGCGAAGCTCATCGTAAAGAGCTAGGACGCGCTGCTCGTCCTTTGAAAGCAAAAGAGCGGGCACTTCGTCAGCTTTGTTTGCTTTTGAGATGCTTCGATTTGGTGGCTCATCCATGGTCGAAAATGGCTTCTACCATCAGATGGCAGAATTGTATGGGATGAATGATTCCGGTATCCGAAATGTCACCGCCCCGCCTTCCGGACGCGACGCGTGACTCTCACTCAAAAATCACACTCAAAACCCCCGAACTCACGGAAATCCGGCGGGCCTTGGGTTTCGGATCCGGACAGTGGAGCAAGGCAGGAGCTGAGAATGGAAGGACGGGGAGGGTTGTGGCGGTTGTGGCGGTTGTGCCTGCCATTGTCAGCCCCATCCCGGTAGCCGTTATCTTATCAGTGGCTGATGCCCCATGAGTGTCCAATCAAATGACTCAAGACATCACGAGGCGGCGTCACGCTATGCCTCCCAAAGGTTTTTAGCGGGTTTGCAGCCTGCACGAGCTCCGGAGGGCGCCTCGGCGGTCACGTCTTGGAACCTGGCGAACGAACCCTTAGCGCATTTGCAACAACCGCTGTTCGTGCATACCTCTGTCTTTCTCCCCGAACCTTCGCCAACGACGACGGCGACGACGAGACTACGATCCAACGACAACCGCGAGTCTTTTTGCGCGCGCATCATACGATTTACCAGGCGACGGACGGCCTTTGTCGATTCTACTATAGCTACGCCGAACCTCTTAACTACTGTTGCAAAGACCGGACCGCAGGCTAGCTGTCGCAGCTCTTCTTCTCTTCGGAGATGTTCCGGGGATGGCGACGCAGGTGTTGATAGCCCATACGGGCCAGCGCCTGCAGGTGGACACGACACAGTTTTCTGCGTATGTCAGGTTCTTGCCTCTCGTGAGACCGGGAGAAGCAGGCTGACAGTTTCATTCGCAGGCTCGATGACCTCAAAGCCTGGATCGCAAGGCAGACGTCGATTCCGGCGCACCAGGTTGTTGCTTTGACCGCCCAAGGTCGGAGTGTCAAGCTGCAGACTCTTCACCAGGAGGTACGATGCCCTTCTATCTAATGGCAGGGGGGTACGTTTTTGCTGACATTTTGGGCGCAGACAGAGATCTACATTTACGACATTCGAATATCGCAACCGAACACCCCCAACGCCGCCTCGTCCCCAAAGTCCGAGCTCCCACTTCCCAAGCGCTACGCTGTCCCGAACGCCCCCAACTACATCGGCAATATTCGTGTTCTATCAGAATGGCAGGCCCTCTACAAGGAGCGCCAGGCATGGGCCCGTGGCATCGTCGACGACTCGGCACGTATGGCGGCCGAGATTCAGGAGCGGTATAGCGAAATAGACGTCATGGTCAAATGCCTCGATGCGGCCGTGGCCAATCTGGAGATTAGTGTGAAACAGATTGAGCCCAAGTACGCCGAGCTCAAGAAATGGGTAGAGCCTGCGCTGGGCGAGTACGAGCAGCTCGCCGAGAACTGGGAGAACTACCTCACCGTGGCACGCAGTGTGCCCATCTCTGCTGCCATGGTGCGCTTCATGACCTCCAGGGACCTCAAGAAGAAACCGACCACGCTGGAAGACCTGATCGAGATCGACACTGCAAAGAAGTCCGGACGGCTGGCGCCGACATCCTTGAAGAAGTTCACGACCAAGGCGACGGATCTGGAGAAGGCTGCGAACAAGATGTATGGCGGACTTGAGCAGCTGATAGGAGACTTTGACAACCTTGTTGGTCGTTCAGCGCTGTCGCATAGTGGCGAGGCGCAGGAGCTGCTCCAGGATGTCGAAGCCGTGGCTAAGAAGATAGAGACTGATTACCACATCGTCTTGGAGTACCAGGATACGCAGCCCAACGTCCTTCAAGCCTCGCGGACGGCGGAGAACCACACGTCACGCCTCATTCCAAGCTTGAAGAAACGTTCCGCGGAGATGGATGACATGCTGCTCTACGTCACGCAGGCGCGGAACACGATATCGGCCGATTCAATTAGTTTCATGCGCAACATTACCGAGATCACCACATTACACAGCAGCGTTAAAAATCAGATTAATGCCTTGAACCAAGCCGAGGACGACATGACGACCTTTGACTACCTGCGTCTCATCCACCAGCTCCCGTACATGTACGCCTCTTTCGTCTCCGAAGCCGTTCGTCGCCGGGAGTGGTCCGACAAGATCAAAACGGATTCGTCGACACTGGCCAACGAGATGGCGCTGTTCCAGGACGAAGAGTCAAAGAGACGGAGGAAATGGCACAAGATGGTCGGCAGCATGTACGGATCGGACAAGACTGAAGCAAACGTACTTGGGCTCGAGGTCAACTTGCTCGGCGAAGAGGAAATCTGGCCCAGCATGGTCAAGCGCGACCTGGAGGAGTTCCTGGAGCACCTTCAGAAGCAACAAGCCGAAGTGGATATCATTGAGGACGTGATTAAGCTTGTGAATGAGTTGAGCAGCCCCACGAAGCAGCAGTCGAAGAGGTTGAAGGCCTTCAAGAATGGTAGTGTCCATGAAGCCGCCCTTGGACGGAGTGGCTTGATGATCCGTGGAGACGACGAGTTACTGCGCAGCCTCCAAGATGACAAGTCAAAGCTCGAGAATAAGCTCAAGACGGCGGAGAGCCGTGTGCGAAGATTGGAGGACTTGCTTCATAGGCAAAGCGCGGCACCTCGGCCCGGTATCGGTGGCTTATTCGGACACGAGAGGAATGGGTCGACCAACTCGATCAAGTCGACAGCGACTGTAGAAGACCATCGTCGCTCTACAGGAAACTCAGAAGCTCTTGCGCAAAGAATACAGCAGCTCGAAGGTGAACTGAATACTCGTCGAGCATCTGATCAATCAGAGGCTCTAGCGAAGAGAGTGCAGCAATTGGAGAGCGAGTTGGAAAAGCGTCAAGCATCCGACGATACCGAGGTCCAGCAAAGAATACAGCATCTTGAAACCGAGCTCAATGCCGAGAGGGAGAAATCAGCGGCGTTTGAACAGGACCTCAGCGTCCGGGCTACCGCGCACGACGACGTCAAGGACCGGATGGAGGAGGCTAACTCTACTAAGAAGGAGCTTCTCGAGAACATGGAGGCCCTGCAGCGGGAGTTCGTCGAAGAGCGAAAGTCATTGGAGAACGAGATCAAGGGACTAAAGGCCCGCATCGAAGACACCGAAGATGAGATTGAGAACTTTGGCGAGTCGAGAGAAAACGAAAAGGCCACCTACATTGAGCGAATGCACGAGCTGGAGGCCGAGGTTGAGAAGCTACAGAAGGAGCAAAAGGACGAGGCTCTCAAGGCCCAGGGCCAAGTCGATTTTCTGCGCAACGAGGCACGACTCCAAAGGGAACAGAACGAGTCTCTCAACAAGCAACTGCAGACCGCCAATGACGATGCGAAGAATCTGGCCAAGGTTCTAGGCGTCACACAGGAGACGGTTGACACTCAAATGAAGGCGCTCCGTGATGTCCACGATCAGCTGTCGCCGAACGATGACACTACCGAGGACCTCAACGATCTCATTGACGCACTCATCTACCGGGCTACCGATGTCGCCGCCAACATGAAGACTTTGGACAGCGACCGATCAATTTTCAAGGCTGATTTGGAACAAGCTGATGAGCAGATCAAAAACCTGAAGGCCGCGATATCCGAAACGAAGAGCAAGCTCGCTACCGAAGAGGACAAGTCTCGGCACCTGAAGGAAAGTCTGGACGGAGAAAAGGCACGTGTGGCTGCTCTTGAGCAGGAAGCCGCTGAGGGCCGAGAGCAGCTTGATCAGCTTCGTGCTAAGATTGCCGATGGCGAGACGGGCTCGGAGAGTCTAAGGAAGAAGCTCGATGAGGAGGAAGGACGAATCAGTTCTATCACCGAGGAGCTTGCCTCGAGGCAATCCCAAGTCGGTAGTCTTGAGGAGGAGTTGCGACTCTACAAGGAGAAGATGGAGAAGTCTCAGTCCAAGCTTTTGGCTGTTCTTGGTCACTTTGAGTCTCGATCTGAAAAGACTAAGGATCTGACGCAGCGTCTTTACTCTCAGAACGACAGGTTATGCCGTCTTTTGGAGCGATTGGGCTTCTCCGTCACCCGACAAGACGCGACAATGACGATCCAGAAGGTTCCGAGGTCCGAGAGAGGCACCATGAGCCAATACCACACTGCAAACGATTCATCTGACCCCAGTCAGTCTACGATTCGCCGCTCTGGCATGCTTGCCAGTCGCACTCTGGCCGATAGCACCGACCTGGAGTTGTTGCACTGGATGAACAGCAATGATGCCGATGCAGAGACCGAGAAATATGAGGCTTTCATGACACGGCTGGGCACCTTCGATATGGATCTGTTTGCTGAGACGGTCTACAAGCGCGTCAAGGACGTTGAGCACCTTGCCCGGAAACTTCAGCGAGATGCGCGCGCGTACAGGGAGAAGGCGCATACCCTTCAGCGGGACTCACATGAGAAGATTGCCTTTAAACACTTCAAAGAGGGCGACCTCGCTTTGTTCCTGCCCACCCGAAACCAGACGGCTGGCGCATGGGCTGCTTTCAACGTCGGCTTTCCTCACTACTTTTTACGGGAGACCGATGCCCATCGTCTGCGATCCCGCGAGTGGCTCGTGGCTCGCATTACAAGGGTACAGGAGCGCGTCGTGGATCTCTCAAAGAGCATGCCCAAACAGCTTCCCGATACCGACTCAGTCAATGGCGAAGAGGATGATAACCCCTTCCAGCTTTCCGATGGCCTGCGGTGGTACCTGATTGACGCGCACGAGGACAAGCCCGGCGCGCCAGCCACGCCTGGCCTGGGCAAGTCCACGATCGCGACGAACAATGTCGAGGCCATGGCGGACATGCACACACATGCGCAGACGAATGGCAAGGATAAGCAGCGTGCCAACACCCACAGCATCGAAGGTGTCAGCAAGGCGCTCAGCAAGAGCCTCGAGAGCCGCCGAAGTAGCTCCAACTCGAAACGGGCTCTTCCCTTTGCCGTAGGCGGCGGTGGTGCGGCACTTCTCAAGGGTAACCCGTTGGGCAGCGAGACGAACTCTCTTCGCGCAGTCGCACCGGACACGCCGACCGAGACGAGCCATCCCGAGGATGGACAGCTGGGACCATCGACGAACGGACACGAGCAGTCGGGACAGGTGGGGCAGGCATCGAGCCCGCTTGCGGAAGAGGGTCAGGCCGATAGACCCAGGTCGCCCGAGGTACGAAATATGATCGATTCTCTCGTTGGCCCCTAGACCAGCAAAAAAGCCTCCCCCGTTTCTCTGTGTCTCTCTATCTCTCTCTCCTCTCTCCGAGGTTTTCCCCTTCTCACTGATTCCGGTCAGAAAGCTCGATCGCCCTTGAGGCTGCAGCGTCAGAGGAGCGGGGTCAGCGTCGAGGGTCCGACGAAGAAGAGCGCGGTTTGGGACTCGCTTTGGAGCGTTGACCTGAGCTATGAGACTGGTGGCGGTGGGGGAGGTGCGAAGAGGAAGTGGGAGGGTCCGGAGCGCCGGTAGAGAGAGGGGGTGTGTGGTGTAGTGGATTGTGGAGGAATATCGTACGAGCATTACACAATACCCGAAGCCTCCTTTGTGAAGAGGGGGGATGTCTTTGAGGAGTTTTTGTGCTTTTGTCACCCTTGACCTCTTGTCGCCCTGGCATTCATTTGGATGCTGGTTGTGACGAGTGGTCCTCTGTATTGGTATTTTTAAAGTTGTGGTCAAAGGCAGATGCACAGGAATGTGGGGGGACCGTGGAGAAGGGATGTCGATTGTCACCACCTGGTACGAATGAGACTCCTAGGGAATGGCGACGATGATGGTGACGGCACAGCGGGCTTGGGGAGGGAGTTTCTTTACATCTTTTGGTTTACTCTTGGGATAAGGAGCGAACAAGATGGGGTTTGCAAAGGGTTTTCCATGCATGGCGTGCTTGGGATAGAGGCACCTTAGAGGTATCTTTTGGAATACAAATGCGGCACAGTTTATTTTTGATTACTTCACTTTGCAAAGTGTGTCATGTGTCTTGGACTAGCTTGCGATTTTCTCGTGACTATTATTGTGCTGGTCTTTAATCTAAACTTGGAGATCTTCAAGCAACTCGCAACAAGTCATCTTTTATTTACGTTCCTTTGCAATTTTTGTCATGGGCGTCATGAAAGTCTTTGGCTACTTAGTACGTTGCGATTGAGCCTTATGCTTACCTAGTATGCTAAGGTAGTTATTGTGAAGGGTATTGTGAAGTGTGTGGATAATCGAGGCTCATTGTCCCCAACTCTTGATGATGTTGCTGGCCGAGGAAGCAATAGGGAGGGGGCTCAGCCATATGTGAATGTGATTTCCTTGTGTCTATCGCCTTGTTGTTCTTGAAGTATTTGAGAATTTTACGACGGCTCTCATTATTAGCATAATGCTCAGAGGCCCTCATTGTTAGCTTCATCTTTGTGTCTTCTTTGCCTCGATATACAACACATCCTTTCATGTTTCTGCGAGGTCTCTTCCGCCCCGGGTGCGCGAAGATGTGCTTGAGGTATGAGCAAGGTGTCTGATTCCTACTTGAAGGAGAGCAAGAACGACGCAAACACAACAAACATTCAGATTATTACACAACTCCAACCTAGAAACTCGATTGCTGGCAATTAAGAAGACTGTACCCAAGAAGACAGTCAACAATAGACGTTACAACCAAAGTCTAGGCAACTCATATCGCCAGTTCGACCAACTCCCACCAAGTTCTCTCAACCGATCATACCAAACCCTACAGGAACGTCGCACCACCAGACAAGATAGAAAAAATGGCTGCCGCCGCTCAAGCTCCCCAACAGTGGGTCGCACCGACAGGAGACAAAGCATACCCCACGATCCAAGTGATCCTCGGGTGTGCCCCAGACGACGGGGACGCGGATCTAGCGTACAAGATTCTAGGCCTACACAGCAGAACAGCCGATACACCAGTGACCAGACCGCCAGCCCACGATTTCGTGGCTTGGTGCAACAGGTTGATCAAAAAGATATGTCAAGAAGGGATGATGGCAGACCCGGGCTCCGTCGCCAACCGGCGGTACCTCGAGGCCGGCAGACGGGTCCGGTCGGCCATCCGAACCATTGGCGGGATCCGACGGCCGGGACACGAGGAATGGCAGCCGTTTCGATATACGCGGATTAGCCACTGGGGACCCAACGGCACTTGCGACGACGCGCCGGTTGATTTGACGGTTGCCAACTGGGACCAGCATGCGCCTACTCCTGCGACCTACCAAGTTTTTCAGGCGACGTATGGATCTGATAGGCAGGCGGAAAAGGATAGGCGGGCGCAGGATCATCGGAAGATGGGGAAGACGTGGATGGCGACGAGGAATATGCTTCGGGATGCAAGAGAGCGGGAGGCGGAGGATTGGATGGATCTTGAGGCTTGTTACGGGTTTCGGGCCAGGCCGGTGTTCAGGTTCAACGGCAACGATCCTGACTATTGGGACGCTGACTCGGAGGAAGAGGATAACAGGGAAGAGAGTAATGAAGAGCAGGAAGAAGACGACGACATGCAGGAAGAGAATGACGGAGAGCAGGAAGGGAACGACGAGGAGCAGGAAGGGAACGACGAGGAGCAAGAGAAAGACGACGAGGAGCAGGGGGAAAACAACGAGGAGCAGGAAAACGACGATGAGGAGCAGGAGGAGAGCAACGATACGCAGGGCAAGGTCAGAAGTCCGAAGGGAAAGGGTAAAGAGCCACCGTTGTACGGCGTTGATCGGGATGAGGAAGACAGCGAGGAGGAGCCCATTGAGAAGCCCCTCCCGTACACCTTCTTCGCGAGCCCTGTACCGAAGGGTGAGGATAGTTTATGGTATTCTCTATCGTAAGTCTCGCCCCCTTTCCCGCTTACCTTTTCCGATTCGCCCCAGACTGTCATGATTGAGAACACTTTCTAACTCTTACAGTCTCCTTGTTCATAACCGGTATGATCTCGCAAAAAAAATCAAATTTAGGGTGGCCAACTGGGTTCATTACCAGCTATCGAACCCGGGCTCACGCCGCTTCCGGATGTACTGTCAACTCCTCGTGAACTCTGGTGCGTCTGTGTCCAGTGACGACATCGAGGACTGGGGCCCTCAAGATCTTATACGTTGCCTCAACAGGAACGACCGGGACGCTGGCCAACCTAAAGGGGCCGGGTACCACGAGATGCTTTATCTCATCGCGGATTTCTTCGGCACCGAGGTGATTACTTTCACTCGTCCTGACGAACCCCGCGAGCCGTGGTCTCGTCCAGGAACTCCAGTCATAGTGGTGCCAGAGCCGCGCTATGGGGAGGGTAGCCCGTCGGAACTGCTAACCTCGTGGTCTTCCAGTCCCGAGGGCTCTCCAGAGCGAGATGGACAGGCAGGTCCTTCTGGTGCCCAGCCCAACATTGCACCGGAGAAGACATCCAACGAAGGTGCAACTTCACCAAAACCTGAGCATGCAGAAGACCGTTGGATGGCGGAAGGAAGACAAGTTTTCGAGATGAGGGTGTATGGGAATGTCCCCCAAGAGGGGTTTGTCCTGGACCCCGAGAACCAGAAGAGAGAGCAGATACTCCTCGTCACTGACTCCAAACTAAGTTACTTCCAGCCTGTCACGCGTGTAAGTCCCGACCTAGACGGAGCGACAAAAGGCGGTCGTTACATCAGAACGAGTCCCTACAAAGTCTGGGAACGCTGGCCGCCGATGCCGTGGTGGCCGGGAGCTAGATACATCAAGAGCAGTGAGAAGTGGGTGGGTGACTGGTCCAGGACTCTTGGGCGTGAGAGCCTCACCGAAGCGGAGCTGTCGGTGATGAAGCCAACAAATATCTGCAGAGGTATTGAGGACCTTGCAAGCGGGAGGACAATTCAGGGTCGGTACTTCGAAACGGAGCCACCGCGTGATAACCCGCAGAATCAGTCATACTATGACCAGCTACTCACCTACGAAGCCGACACGGATACGGACAGGTATGGGTACGAATATCCCACCCTAGCCGTCAGGAAAACCTGGAAGACCGAGAATGCCCTAGCCGGCCAGGCGGACCCGCCGCTTGTTCGGGAACAGTGGAGGGCCCGAACGGGTGGGGCCGAAGAGCAGACGTACCGGTCCAAGGCGCAATCCGAGAGCCGGAAGCGTACGCGCGAGGAGTACGCTGAGAACGAGGGACTAGGGTATGACGAGGATTATGGGTGGTTGAGGATCGAGGCGACGGAGAAGGAGAACAAGGTGAGGGCTTGGTATGATAATTCTAAAAAGAGGAGGAAGGGGATGTATTACTGAGAGGGACTCGATAGGTGC
The DNA here is from genome assembly GCA_001563125.1 of Colletotrichum salicis. Classification (NCBI taxonomy): domain Eukaryota; kingdom Fungi; phylum Ascomycota; class Sordariomycetes; order Glomerellales; family Glomerellaceae; genus Colletotrichum; species Colletotrichum salicis. Next base: position 31,086 of record JFFI01001582.1, read on the forward strand.
ATTTCTGCGGCTATTGGTGTTTTGCTCTTGGTTATTGTGCGTATCAGCGTGGGTTGAAGCATTCTGCACAGCGTGTTTTGTTGGATTTCTATTTTCAGCGAGATAATTTATATGAAGACGAACAGAGTATTGTTGCAATGGTCAAGACCACAAGAACCTCCACAGTAATGATACTTCCAACTGCAACTTGGTAGCTTGCTGTTCGCGTAACTTGGTACCTCTGAAGTCGGCAAGATGCTTCTTGATCGGCCCCGGGGTGGGTCCACCTAGCTGCTTTCATCCTGCGGCATTGCGACTCCTTTGCCGCGCGATACCGGTCATCGAGAAAATAATACTGGCAGGGGACCAACGCCTTATAAACGGCCGTACCGCGAAAAAGTCACAAGTAGTCAACTCCGGTACATTCGACAGTGGCTTTGTGTTTTGCTAGATTAAACCAGAGTGGCATTCAATCTATCCTAGTTCCTGTCCTCCTTATCTACTTCTTACACGCAAATCCCTCAGACACGCTCGTCATTGTGCCTAATCTCTTCCTCAACCACCTCAGAGCCGTCGGCCGGATCTGTGATTCCAGTCATCTTGGTGACAATCACGGCAGCGAACAGATCGCCGCTAACGTTGGTAGCAGTGCGGAATCGATCAATGAACCAGTCGATGGCAACGACGACACCGTACATTCCGCTTGGGGGAATGCCGACGCTCGACGAGATCATGACAGTTAGGACGAGGGATGAGCTGGGGATGGGGGTGGTGCCGATGGAAGCGAGAGTCGAAAGAAGCAGGATGATGATGTAGTCGGCCGCGTTGAGAACATGGCCCTGGGTCTGAGCGAGGAAGACGACGACGATCGGGAAGTAGATTGCGGTTCCGTCCATATTGACGAGACAGCCCAGGGGCACGGCGAATTTGGTTACCGTCTCGGGGACCTTGAGCGTTTGACGGCAGCACTTCATGGTCACGGCTAGGGTCGCGGCTGAGGAGGCGGTTCCCCATGCTGTCAACCAGGCGGGCGAGCAGCTGAACCAGAGGGTGTATGGGTTCTGGCGGGTGAAGGCGTAGAAGATGATGGGAAGGATGATGAAGAGGTGCAGGAACATGGAGCTGATGGCGCCGCCCATCAAGATGCCAAGGTTCACGCCGATATCGTTGATGTCGAGCTTGAACATGTTTGGCAGAATCAAGAAGAAGACACCAATGGGGGCGAGCTTGATGAGGAAGGTGATGATGATCATGATGAGGGCCTCGACTTCACGCGCCGCTTTGATGAGGGAAGATTGGCCGTCTCGGTTGTCGATGAGGTATCCGATCACGACGGCGCTAACGAGCACGGCCAGGAGGTGATCCGAGGCGAGGGCATCGACGACGTTGGCCGGGATGAGGGAATTGAAGAGCTCGGTGACGGTGGTGGGGATATCTTGGTCTTTCCTCTCCTCGTAGGACTCTTGGTCCTTCTCGGACATGCTACCTGTGGCGATGGACTCTGCGGAGGCGACTGTCATGAGGCGGGCCCAGACCTGGGAGGTCATGACGATGGAGTGGACGATGGCTACGATGGTTGTGATGACGTAGTAGCCGATTGTCCACTTGGCGAGCTTTGCGCCGCCGTGGGAGATTTCCTTGAGTTTTTGGACGGCGAGGACCATTGCTGTCACGATGAGGGGCAGGACTGGGAGCCATTGTTAGCTCGGGATGGGCCGATGCCCAAGGAACGAGGTTCAACGTACCGACGGCTTTCAGAGACCGCAACCAAAGGTTACCGGGGATGATGAGGATGGTTGTTGCGGCTTCGGGAATATCTGGGTGGGCAGTCTTGACGCCCAAACCTATACCGACCGCGATGGCAGCGGCGATGATGATCTGGACGGCGGAACCAGGCTCGATGACCGGGTGCCACCATGGCTTCTTCTCGTGGACCGAGACCTCCGATGTGACGGAGTTCTGGCGCTGGACCTGGTCCATGGAGGAGTTCGAGTTTTCTCGTACGGCCTTGTCGGCAGTGCCATACTCCGACTTCTCCATCTTGGGCTTCTGGACTGGGGTGAGGTTGTCTAGATGCTGACGAAACAACGGAGGTGCCTGGAGACAGTGTCACAAGCCACAGAAGAACGAGCCGAACCAGGATTGCTGCAACGCTGAGAGGGAAGGAAGAAGAAGGAGAGAGAGTTCCTTCGACCCTGATCGGCGACTCGAGCGAGGGATATATACGTGAAGAGCACCCGGCTCGTGGGTCAAGCTGATTATGGGTTGCACCGAGAGTCTTGTCTATCAGTGTGGCGAGCAGGGGCCGGTTTAGCCTGCGATGTCAAACCCAGAGTTCCGATACGTCTATGGGATGGGGGCAAGTGAGACGGTGCTCGCGTGGGAGGCTTGCAAAGGATTGGCAGGGTGGGATTTCACCGAGAAACGAAATAGGGCACGCCTATCTCTCACTCGCCAAGAAGAATATCGAAGCTGGGAGAGGGCACGGCGGTTGGCATCTTTCACGCGAAAGGAAGGTGTAAGAGGATTCATTCCATCCCCGCGTTACCCACAAGTCGTGGTCGATGGAGGGCGGGCGACTTAGGGGGTGGATGGTGTCTTGGTCGATCCACGAGTCTGGATTGAGACTGCAAGTATCGTACTCCATACGCACGAACGAGCAAGGGACTGGAAGGGTCACCGACCGCCGGCGTAGGACGTTGAGGAACCAGAAGGATGTTAGAAAGCGCAGGCGCGTGTGTGACCGGGATGCGATGGGGTGGAACACTTCGACGCGGCATTGGCAGAGGCAAGGTTGAGAATAAGAGTGGGCTGGACAGGAGAACTTTTCTGGATTTGCCAAAGGGAGAATACTGGACGACGAGAGATAGGACAATGAAGCTTGACTGGCCGAGTCAGTTTGTCATGTCGGGATGGTCGTCTGGGTATTGGCCTTGGCTGGTATTACAACTTGGCGGTGACGACGGGGCTTCGATGGTGTTGTTCATCAAACGGTAAGTAGGTCTTTTGCGTTGGTATCAGATGCCTTTGGTAGTTAGGTGCAAAGAGCCTCACACTGGCTCGCAACGTTGCAGCTTCAACTGATCACTTATTGCGTTGTCCAAGATAAGTCGGTTGATCGAGAATGAGTCTCTCCCTCAAGCTTCCACTCCAGGTGCACCCCACAAACCGTGGGTCTCATCGTCTCCCCATCTTGACATTTGACAATGACAGTTCTGTCAGAGGCCCAAACTCGGTCTCCAGTTTGCAATCGCATTGCCAGCCAGCGAGAAGCTCCACGGAGAGCAAAAGGATTCGGCGCGTCCAAGAAGACCAAGGCTCGTTACCAAGATGCCCAGGGTGATTGCGCCCCGGTTGGCTTCCGTCAGACATGACTCTCGGGCGACGTTGGTACGACCGCGGCCTCCGCCCATTGGTCCGCCACGGCGAATGCCGTGCCGCGCCGAGCATTGCCGAGAGGCTCGGCGGGGGAGCGCGAGGACGAGGGTCGGGCATGGGGCTCCGAAAAATTTGATTTGGGGGTGGAGAGGAGAGGGATTATCGACTGAAAAACCAACAAGAAAAAAAGTCTTGGCCGTGGCGCCGGAGGTCTCTCGCTTTCAACATTCCACCCACTCCCGCTCAGGAGTTCCGCCGAAAGCCACGCATAGCCGTGGAAAAGCGTCGACTTTCACCGGCGGTCGGCAGGTCACCGTCGCGTGCTCCCTTTTGCTACTGTAGGGCGTGAAGTGATGCTTGGTCGCTCCACGCCGGTTCGGAGACAGACACCCCGGTTAAGGTCTGTTTGTTACGTACAGTGTAACGGAGTGCAGGGTACCAATGTGGGTAGCCGAGTCCTGAAGGCCGTCGGGAAGAACAGAAAGCCAGTTTAAAGTCTTGGATGCGGCCGGGGACTGCAATGTCTGACCACTGACATTCGAGGTGTTCAGTTTGTCACCATAACATCTAAAATTTGACAGATATTGGTCGCTCTTGGAAGTTGGGGTATCGATTGCCGGTTTCTTATCCTTTAAGAAAGTCTTGTCTATCTGCTGAAGAGCATTCGGGAGGCGATGAACTCACACGGGCTGGGTTCTGGCGTATGCAGGTCGAGCACGCGGGTCTGGGTCCGGGGGAGCGGGCGATGAAGAGCCGGGGTCGTTTGCTGCTGCTGGGGAGCTCTTCGTGGCCCCATCTTCCATTGCCACACTGTCCTTACATGAAGGGGGTTCAATAAAATCGCCAGGATCAAGGTACTGCTCCGAATATCCCACAAAAGAAGGTGAGGTCAACGGCGGGTTCCTGACAGGTATGGATACAGGGCTCGAAGCGGTGTAATTCATGCTGGCGTACTGGAGAGCAGAGGGGCCCACGACAAACAAGCAAGGGACTCAGCGAGAATCCCTCGGTGGATTGGAGTCTTTCGACCTTGCATCGTGTTGGTATAGATCAAAGACACCGGCTCAGGTTGTGATAGAAAGTAGCAACCCTACGGAAGGCAATGGAAGGTGGACGGCATAGTAACCTCGTCATGCTCTATCTAGACACGGCGACTAGTCACGCGTTCCTGAAATCCGGCTGCTTTGTCAGGTTGAGTCTCATTGAAACCTTTCGATCACACAAGAATGGACTGAGCAAAGTACGACTTGCAGATTGCTGCTACGCCTCTATGTTCCGTTGAGAGAATGGCACGAGAAGGCTGTGGGAGACAGAATAATATCCATGCCACCAAGTCAACAAGTATTAGAGAAGAGAGCCCCAGCAAAACAACACGAAGGCCCAGCGCGGTGATCCGGAACGTAATATGTGAACAGGTCGATAACTTTAAATTTGAAGTGTACATCAAGCTGTCTGTGAATATTGTATCAGATTCATCTCTAAGTAGCTTGAAGAGAAAGAAACCCAAACAACAGTCTAAGTGAAAAATTTCAGCGCAGCCGCCGTTCTAAACATGAGCTAACCTGATAAGCACTGCAATTCAAGAAGGCTGCTCCGCAAGCCTTGAGCAGACGCCTCGAGCCTTTGTCGTCGAGCGATTTCCTTCTCCGGCTCCGATCCAATGCGCAGTAGCTCATCGTCAGAGAACTGCGAGACTGTCGTGGGGTGGAAAATCTCTGGCAGCGGAGCCAATATGTGACGTTCAATGACTTGTTTACACACGTTGTCCACGAAAGTTTTCATTGCAACCTGCGAGATGTCATGAGCGCCCAGAGCAGAAAGAAGATACGGGGTTGTGGGCGTGCAAAGTACCTTGTAGTAGGCATTGAGACCCGCGAGAGCCTCTTCACACGCTTGCTGATCCATATCGACGCAAAGCTTGGGTTGCAAATCGTTGACGAGCAGCTGTCTTTGTTTGTTATCGCCGGTATACATGTTGCGCCCACTGATAGAAGCAAGGGAGTTCTCTAGTAGTTCTTTCTGCGATGTGTTGCGCGCCTTCTGGATGTTGTCGGTGTAGTAATGATTGTACGTAATCGGATGCCGGTCCTCATCTTGGAATATTTGCTCAAGCTCCCTTATTGCACTCTTACTGTAAAGTTCCAGTTGCTCTTGACAGTAACTGTTGATGTCTCTTCGTAGGCGATCCTCGTGGAATAGCGTACAGACCGCTTCGCGGATCCATTTGGAAACACACTCTAGAACAGTGGAAACGTGCTCTCGCGCCAGATGGCGCCACGGACTGGAGTGTTCGTGGAAAAGCTCAGCGAGTAAGATGTGATTGTAATTGCCAGGAAGCTCACGTCCTCGGGTTCCAACATAAGTCTGATCTCGATCAGTCATTTTGGCTTTGTTACAGATGAGTTTAAGTAGGTCAGAAGCTTACCTGTCGAATCCAAGATATCATCTCACTTCGTGTGACAAGCAACTGGCCGCTATCACCGCTAGAACCATCCTCTGACCGAGGCGTAGGTGGGCTGTTGGTGATTTTGCGTTTGCGGCCTTGCTCATGGACTTTCGCCGCAAAAGTTCCATTGCGCTGATGAACCAAGGAGCGGAGTCTGCTTCCATTCTTTTTCTCGAAGAAGGCCGCTTCTGAGCAATGATAGTTCCCGTCTAGAGCCGCTTGAGCTAGCTGATAGTAGCGCATGCTGAGGTTGGTCATGAAAGATCGAATATCGCCGAGAGACCGTCGTTCAGGACCCATATCTTCAAGATCGTTCTCAAAGGACTCAAGTTTGCGTCTGATTTCGTCCTTCAGTCTGGGCAGCTCCCCCTCGAGGTGCTCGTCCAGAAGCTCTTGTAAGAATACTTTCAAATTCTCAATGCCGACCCGGCTCATGTCAAGGTTCTGGGCCTTCCAGGCTGGCGAAGAGAAGAAATTCATCTCACGCTCTGCGCGATTGTTTTTGCGGCTGTCAGCCTTCCTCTCAGATGGAGTAGGGTTCTTGAGAAGGAAGAAGCCGAGTTTAAGCTTAATTGCGTCCTTGTTCTTAGCAATGTTGGCGAGCTTGGCCTCGGCTCCGGCATTGATGAGATCGGGTTTGGTGATGATACCGACAGTCCGCTGTCCGTCTGGGTCATACTCGCGGGCGATTTTGATGATGTCTTGGTTGGCAAAGTCGTTACTGGCCTGCACGACAGCAAGAATAATGGTACGGGTGCTCTTGAGGTAGTTCCGCACCATAGCATGGACAGCATCCACGTCGGCTTGGGACTGTTCCTCGTTGGAGACCGAGATAAGGCCAGGCAGGTCAACAATGCTCAGTTGCAGTCCTGTGGGACCCGAAATTTCAATGCGTAGAGCATCAGATGCAAATGCTGCATCATCGGAAGAATCGGTACAACCGCGTATTCCCATAAGCTTAGAGACCTCGTCAATGGCGACGGGAAGGTCGGAGAGGTCTTCCTTCATCTCACGCTCATAGTTGCTGAGGGTTTGCGCAACACCGGGCGGGCGAGAGAAGTGAGGCCGAATAGTGGCCTTCGCTTTGAATAGCTCATTGGAGTGCCGGAGAACAATTTCCGTGGGAAATCGGGTGCAGAGGCCCTCTTGACGAGGAAAAGGTATGCCTGTGATGCCCTCCAACACAGAGCTTTTGCCTGCGGACTGGTCACCACAGACGACAAGTTGAGGCAAGTCAACAAGATCACCAATACCATTAGCACGGAGTTTTTCGATCTGATTGAGGCGATGGGTAGATCTCTGAGATCGCAGCCCAAGTGATGGAGCTCCGGATTTATTCAGACTGGATACGGCCATTGTCGTTGTTTCAACGGGAGTTATGTAATTTGTAAAGAGAAGATGTATGTTGGGGATTCAACTGGGTGTGCAAAATCAAATCGATTGATGTGGACTTGGCTTTCAAAAAGAGAGAAACGCCTGTAATTTGGCGGATTAAGTATTCATATTGCCCTCAACATGTATGATTGTTTTTTGATCAGAATGTCACATGCGTTCAAGTGCGAGCAGCATTGTAGGCCTCAATCAACAAATGACGGGAACCGATGATGAATCCATGGATTTGTCTAGACCGAAAAGAGAGTTTAGTTTCGGGAGCGGACCTGATTATGCAGTTGCAAGGTAAAATCGACTGCACCTATCATAGCTATTAAAATTATCTTGCGCAACATGGCGATAAACACGTTTAATCAGAAATAGCCGATGCGTTCCTAGAACTGATGGAGCAAAATTGGATTTCGGATTTGCTCCAGGGTATGAAGCTACTTGTACCTAGATGACGCAATTCCCAATGAACTACGGTTTTGCATGTGATGACTTACTGACAGATGTAGGACAAGAGATTCAAGCTGATCGGTCAAAGTTTGCGTCTTGTTATTCGTCACATGTTTGCGTGTCCGATTTTGTTTTAGGAGGAAGCAGTTCCTTGATCGCTCGCCAAAGTTGAACAATCTGGAACGTGGACCTCTACCTACCTAGACCAAGACGAGAAATATCTTTCAGCCATTAACGACAACTGTCATACAAGATAATACATGCCAGTCATGTATTGATGGAGTTTGGTGCAAGAAATGGCCTCTGAAGCAAGCCCACGATGTCGGCTTGCGGTTGCCGGAATGATAAGACTCAAATTTGAGAGTTGCCTGATAATGGGGCATAATCAAAGATGCTTCAACAAACTGAAAACAATCTCCGCAAGGCTTAAGAAATGGATTCAAAAAGTAAGAGATTGCTTCTGATATCCCACTATCATAGGTTTGCCATCCCGCAACATGTCCGGAAGAACGTTGGATGTTGAATCGCGATGGGATCATCCGATGAATAAGGTTCTTGCTGTCTTAACTTCGGAGGCCTACCTGAGTTAGCTTCTAGTCGAAATTTTATCTCATCCGTGCAATCGGCTTGAACTTTGAATCCCATCACGTGGTTAAGGGACTTCTGTAGTAGTAATACTTCAGGTCCGAAACGACACTGTCTCGGACTCAGTACCAAGAACGGCTATCCGCAATTCCCCGTCACCTGATTCCCCATCACCAGTCATTCGCTTTATGCCGAAGCGGAGTTTAAAGTCTTTCAACTCTGTTGAGAAATTCTCATTCCCTCCAACACTACAAAAATTTCCCGGTCTATGCAGCCTGCTTGTCGTGCTAGTTGTTGTCATGGACTGATGGAAGTTATTCCCAGCTGAACAGCTATTTCAGTACAATGCCAGCCAATCAAGGATGTATACTATCAATATGACAACAAGACACGAAACATACGATGCATAGAACTGCCACGGCTCGCTGAAGCTGTAGACTTTTTTCACCAGCGAGTGCTTCAACAGGCTGAGTGTTGACCCATAGAGGTCCAGCTGACATTTGATTAAGTGATACGGCGGATATCACACTCAACGATGTAATAGTACACGGGCTGAATGTGTATATCTGATTCGCTAATCCAGGTGAAAAGGTGCTGGCACAATTCTTTCTGGCATGGAATCAAGCAGTTCGGGTAGTTGCGGTGCCATGAACCTTTTCCTTCACTTGAGCATTAATCCTCTTCATCTCTCTTGCCAGCGGAAGAAAATCGCTTTCCTGCTGCGTCGCAGTCTCAATCCCCTGAGCGACGCGATCCAGCAAATGCAGATCCTCAATCATATCGTCAGACTTGGGTGCGTTCATGGCGTTGCTGGCGAGATGAGCGTATGCGGTGTGCGCTCGGAAGGCGCCGAGAATGTACGATATTGCCTCCGCCGTGGGGAACTTCCAGACGTGCAGCATGTTGTACGTCAGGTCGAGGATGCGACGCGAGGCCCGGGTTGAGAAGTCTGTTCTGGGCACGTTGTTGTCGGTGCAAACCGGTACAGGGGAGTTCGACTTCAGGAGCGTCGCCTTTCGCAGCATAAAGATGATGGAGGTATAGCCTGTTAGAACCAGGCTTGATAGAGTCCATAGGTCCATGTGGTCGTCACCTGATCGCTCGATCCAGTCTTCCTGTAGCGGTATTAGCATATTCAAACCCCGGCGAAAACATCATGTTGATGGGCTGCGAGGTTGACTTACAATCCCCCATTCATCAAACAAAATTTCGACCTCGTGGCACAGAGGCTCGATTGCCTCGACTGCTTCCGACTCGTTCTCAAGTCCTTCAAGGGTCTGGAAGAAGCGGATCAAGATGAATGCAAGTCGACTGCGAAAGAGGAATGATATCGTCGACACTTGAGCACCCTTTTCCGGGGGCAAGTCGAGTGACAGCCATGGTAGGTTCACCTGCCACTTGTCGAGGCTCGGGTACAGTGTTGCCGGCTTGTTGTAAATCAAGTGGTAGAAGAGATCCGTTTGAATGAGCTCCCACATTCCCTTGCGGTCCTCGTCGGTGCTGGGGCAACCGGTGGCTACAAAGTAGGCATTGCTGTCGAGACTGTGCATTTGGAGACCTTTGGCGTACTCGCAAGACAATTGGTGCATTTCTAAGCTCATTTCGAAGTCGTAAGACTCTGTTGCGATGCCGGTCTGCAAGTAGAATTAGCAACGGCGTCCATGGCGCATGCGAAAAGCAGTACTTGGAGGAGGAAGGGCGGTATACCATGAAGATAGCAGCAATAAAGTCAGTGATGGACCCAGTGGCTTCCTTCTGCCAGCATGGCATAGTCCTTAGACAACACAGGTAGAGTTTCCGCGCGTATCTGCCGTCGGGGCTGTGAAAAGACCGTGTGTTCAGGATGTAGCATCCCCGCCACAGAATGACATAGTAAATGATGAGGATGCAGGGGTCAAGGGTAACATGCCTCATTAGGAGCATGTCTGGTATTAACTCGATGGTTTTCCTATCCACGAGACTGAGAAATGTCTCAGTGGGGCTGTAGGTGAAGTAATCTACCCTGAGAGTCAGCGTCTTGAGTGTAGCGAGCCGTGGAAATCTTACTGTGAATCCATGCCCGTGCCTTCTCAAGAGAGATATCGATACCCTCGGTCGCAATGGTGTTGTGGCCCATGGTACGTCGAAGCCTTTGGTCTCGCACGCGATCGAAGGTTTCCCCAAGAGTTGCAGCAACATCAAGCACAGCGGGATTGTGCGAAGTTTCAGATCCATGTGGTCTGAGAGATGGTAAGATGTCTTGCTCATGATAGGGTGTGTTCCTAGAGTCGACCCTAGATGGTGGACTCAGGGGTGAAGCTGAGTGGCTCGTTGTATCCTGGGCCGGTGGTGAATAGGGCTCTGGGGAGTCACACTCATCAGAAGCCTGTCGATGTAATGATCCTGACGCAGGAGGGTTGGCACTCGACGATGAACGATTGTTCTCAATACGCTCTAAACGGTCAAGGATGAGTGACAGAGTAGCATTGTCGGCGGTGCCACTTGGGGATTGAGGGTCAGTGTGATCAGATGACCTGCATTTGATGAGAGATTGAAGTTGAGCTCACCTCGGATGATCGGCCTCTCTCTTGGTGCGTTTCCTAGGCCTTCTCTGAGGATACTGGCATGAAAGGTCTAGTGTACTACACCGCTCGCAAATGGGTGTGTCACGACTGCATCTCAACTGGGAGAGCAATTATGAGTATGACACACTCAGGTTGCAAGTGGACCGATAACAGGACGTACCTTCTTGCTCCGACAATTCGTACACTGCCATTTAAATGTAAGCTTAACGGCATCAGGCTATTAAGAGCTCCCGAATCTGTAGGGGCTTGCTTCAAAGAATAGCTTGATGAGAATCTTGAGGTGGGCAGGGCTTGGGATTCTCAGATTGGGTTTGATGGAAAATGCGGGCTTACCGAAAGGCCGTTCACAACAACAACAACTTCTTGCCGCTCCATGGGCACCGGGGTCCCGAATCTCCAACGCGCGGGATGCCGAGACTGTAAGTCCAGATGGGTAAGGTATTAAATGGCGAATACAGATGACAGAGCCGCAACTGGCTCGGAGCATCCAAGGGTCTCAGTGCATACGGACAGACCGATCAGCTCTTGTTGTCGAAGATGCGGAAACCGGATGACAAGCGCCTTACGGGCCTCAAAACCGAAAGTCAACGTAGCCTAGGTGAGTTTCATGAACGGCATGGAATTGGCTTCTCGGAAGAAATTACACAGTGACCGCCGACTGCCACGAGCTTGGCTTCGTCTAATGGGCCTTTTCCTCATTGGGACCGTCAGCGGCGCTCTTCCCATCCTTGGCAGCTCTGACGTGCCGCGGTTTTCAATTCTGACTGGAGGATTAGCCGTCGTGACCCACTTAACCGGCCTTTCGCATTCTCCGAAAGTGCGGCGCCGTCCCCAAATGGCTCCTTCCCGGCCGTGGTCGGTACGACAGAACGCCTTCCGGATCGACAACGCCCAAAGGCACTTCGCACTTTCCGAGAAAACGTCCTGCAACTTCTCCACCAACGCAAATTTGGATGGAAATCAAATCGAATTTCGAACACAGTCATGGAAAGTCTCTCAATTTCTCTCTTTACGAGACAAAGAATCTGTTCAATGTCGACGGTACAAAGACCCGGGTATCTCCTTGACGATCTAACGTGAAAGAGTCATTACCGAAGATCCATTACACGATCTACTTTGTCATCTTTTCTACACATCTACTTACTCCGACGACAATACAGTCCGGATCATCTCTCTCAGCCGACAGTCTTGGGGTGTATGAACTTGCCCGAGTGCTCACAAAGTCTATATTCTATCAGGGAAGAGTTGCAACATGCCGGCACCTGCGACCTTGGACCCCGGTCCTCACCCGAATGAACCCCATGCATCCACATTCGACGGTACAGAGAGCGTTTCCGTCCCATCAGAAGCCGAGGAGGAAGCCGAAGAGGCAATCCACGATTTGGTTAGGCGCCTAACTTCACTATCCCATGGAGGGGGTCATTCACTGTTTCCTGAGCCATCCGACACCTGCCTCGACCCAAAGAGCGACAAATTTGACGCCCGGTAATGGGCAGCAGCCTTCTACAGGCTTCAGACCAAGGCCCTTCTCGGAAATGCACCCAATTCGGTGGGTCTTGCCTTTAGGGACTTGCAAGTCTACGGTCTGGGAACGACGACGGACTATCAGAAGACTGTTGGCAACTTCTTTCTGGAGGTAGCCGCGTTGACTTCCTGGTTTTCGTCTTCGGGCAAGAAGCAGCGCATCGACATTCTGCACGACTTGGAAGGCGTTATCCAAAGTGGAGAGATGCTCGCTGTGCTTGGTCCGCCTGGTTCTGGTTGTACGACGTTGCTGAAGACTATTGCTGGCGAAACCCACGGTTTCTATATCGCCGAAGGAGCAACTATCAACTATCAAGGGACCTCCCCAAAAGAGATGAAGACGAAATTCAAAGGAGAAGCAATCTACACTGCAGAATTCGACCACCATTTCCCTTACCTGACCGTCGGCGAGACCCTCTATTTTGCGGCTCGGGCACGGTGCCCCCAGAATATGGATCTTCCCCATGGGATCTCTGAGCACCAGTACGCCGAACATCTCCGCGACGTTCGTTGTCATGGCACTTCTGGGTATCTCGCATACAAAGGACACCCGGGTAGGAGACGACTTCCTTCGTGGTGAGTAGCTGAAGCCTTCGACAACTTTGAAGTAACCTCAACTGACTAAAAGAAAAGGGGTCAGTGGAGGAGAGCGAAAGAGAGTCAGTACCGCGGAGGCGGTCCTGAGCTACTCTCCCCTTCAATGCTGGGACAATAGCACGCGAGGTCTTGATTCCGCCAATGCAATCGAATTCTGGCGAACTCTTCGCTGCAGGCAGACATCTTCGGATGTAGCTCCTCTGTGGCTATTTATCAAGCACCTCAGGAAGCATATGAGGTAAGTTTCACGCAGTTCTATGTCTACCTCGCCAATCTTCCTTTTCAACGCCAGTACCTACGTTTGCCTCAGTGACGTTTCGTTGCTCACCATTTGGACAGCTTTTCGACAAGGTCATTGTCCTCTACGAAGGCCGTCAGATCTTCTTCGGGAGGTCCACTGATGCGAAAGCCTATTTCGAAGGACTTGGTTTCCTGTGCCCGGAGCAGAAGACCACTGCCGACTTCCTGACCTCAATGACGAGCTCTTCTGAGAGAGTTGTGCACACGGAGTGGAAAGGTCGAACACCGCCGCGAAGCCCTGACGAGTTCGCCCGAGCCTGGAAAGACAGCCAGCACCGTCGGAACCTGTTGGAGGAGATCGACTCCTTCGAGTAGCAGTACCCTTTCGGCGGTGACACGCACAAGCAGTTCTCCGCCACTCGAAGAGCGCACCAGTCGAAGCACAGCGATCCTCGTCACCATACACTTTGTCCTATGTGCAGCAAGTCAACCTCAATCTTTGGCGCAGTTTCAAGCTGCTGATCAGCGAGCCATGGATGACAATTACGATGTTGACGAAAAATTTCTTCGAATCTCTCATCATCTCTAGCATTTTCTCCAACCTGGCACCAAACTCTTCTAGTCTCTACAACCGAAATCTCCTGATATTCTACACCATTCTCATCAATGCCATGGGTAGTATCATGGAAATTTTCACGCTCTAATATGGCAAGAGGAAGATCATTGAAAAGCATGCGAGATATGCACTGTATCATCCAAGTGCCGAGGCAGTCGCCGCCATGCTCGTCGACCTACCGTACAAGATGATCAACGTGTAGTTCATCATCAGCGTGCCAATCTATTTCATGACGAATCTACGACGCGAATCAGCTGGGCCCTTTTTCTTCTTCCTCTGATTCTCGTTTACCATCACCGTTTCCATGTCCATGATCTTTCGATTCCTCGGCTCTGTCACCAAGACGACCTCACAAGCTCTGGCACCCTCAGCCATTATCCTGTTAGCGCTGATGCTGTTCAGCGGCTTTGCCGTGCCTCAGTCATATCTCAGTGACTGGATTGGGTGGATTCACTGGATCAATACCGTCTTCTACGCACAGGAAAGTCTCGCACTCAATGAATTTATTGGACGGAACTTCACCTGCTCGCAATTCGTCCCCACGGGACCCGGCGACACAAGTTCTACCTTGGACGAGCGTGTCTGTGATATTGGAGGAGCGATGCCAGGCTCTGGCTCTGTCAATGGCGAGGAGCATCTCCGTGTCGTTTACGGGTTCCTGGCCAGTCATCGCTGGAGAAACTTTGGCATCTTGGTTGTCATCACACTCTTCTTCATGTTTCTCTATCTCGTCGCCGTCGAGCTGGTGTCTTCTGAGAGATCTAAGGGCGAAGTCCTCCTTCTCAAGCGCCGGGCTCTGAAAAGTGTCAAGAAGGGCCATGATGATATCGAGTCTTTAGGAGAAAATCAGTCGCAACCGGCGATACAGGTGGACGACGACAGCGACCATTCGGACCTTGCGAAACAAACATCCGTGTTCCATTGGAATGATGTTTGCTACGATGTGCCGGTCAAAGGCGAGACCCGCAGGATTCTTGATCACTGTGACGGCTGGGTGAAGCCTGGGACCCTGACGGCACTGATGGTGGGTTTCCGCTCTGTTGTGAATGCTTCACGGAACATGGCTAATATGTGTATTGCAGGGAGTTTCGGGGGCTGGTAAGACGAGTCTTCTGGACGTGTTGGCCAGTCGCGTCACTATGGGTGTTGTTAGTGGGGAGATGCTTGTCGACGGCCAGCTTCGGGATTCTTCGTTCCAGCGCAAGACGGGATACGTTACGCAGCAGGACCTCCACCTTCATACGGCGACAGTGAGAGAGGCGTTGAGTTTCAGCGCTCTACTACGGCAGCCTGAGCGGTACAGCCGGGAGGAGAAGTTGGTCTACGTGGATACGGTGATTGATCTCCTCGGCACGCAGGAGTACGCCGAAGCCGTGATTGGGGATTTGGGTGAGGGGTTGAATGTTGAAAAACGCAAACGTCTGACCATCGGTGTTGAGTTAGCTGCCCGGCCGCAGCTGCTGCTCTTCCTGGACGAACCAACGTCGGGCCTCGATAGTCAGGCGTCGTGGTCGATCTGCCATTTGATGGAGAAGCTGACGAGAAACGGGCAAGCCATTCTTTGCACGATTCATCAACCGTCAGCATCACTATTTTAGAGGTTCGATCGGTTGCTGCTGCTTGCCAGAGGTGGAAGGACGGTGTACTTCGGCGACATTGGCAAGAACTCCCACGTTCCCATCGACTATCTCAGCCGGCACGGAGCTCCAGCCTACCAATCTGGGTCCAACCCTGCCGAGTAAATGCTGGAGGTCATTGGAGCAGCACCGAAGGCGCACACCGATATCGACTGGCCTGCCGTGTGGAGAGACAGCAAGGAATATCAGGCTGTTCAGACTGAGCTCGCGAAATTATCATCACATGCAGATGAAAAGGGGGCCACGGCGACAACGACAAATCATGATGCGTCTACGTACGCAGAGTTTGCTGCAGGTTTTGGTGTGCAGATACGTGAGGTGACAAGATGGGTCTTTCAGCAGAACTGGCGCAGTCCTTCATACATCTTTTCCAAGTCCATCTTGACGTTTGGATCGGTAAGTGCCATGGCGCATTGCACTTGATCACGGAAATCAAGCAACTGACCGAGCCTTGGGCACCAATAGGCTTTGTTCATTGGACTTACACTTCTCGGCGGCAACAACACCGAGCGCGGTCTCTGGGATCAGATGTTCGGCGTCTACATCTTCCTCTTCATCTTTAGCCAGATGGTGCAGCAGATCATGCCGGTCTTCGTCTCCCAACGCACCATGTATCAAGCACGCGAACGACCGGCGAAGTCATACTCATGGATGGCGTTTATCGGTGCTAATGTTATTGTTGAGATGTTTTGGAATTCTGTAAGTGATTACCATGGGCAAGACGAAGCCTGTACCCGACGCAAGGATTCTTGACTGACGAATTGGCGACCAGATCATGGCCATCTTCTCGTTCCTGTTTTGGTTCTATCCAATGAGGCTCGATCGCAACGCTGAATGGACAGACGCCGTTCACTCGCGCGGCTTCATGCTCTTCCTCATCTGCTTGGTCTTCTTCTTATTCTCGAGCATATTTGCGCATCTCATGATTGCTGGGCTCGGCAGCGCCGAGGTTGCGGGTGGGATCATGAATCTACTCTTTATCCTCATGTTTGCTTTTTGCGGGTAAGTGCATCCCGGGTTTCTCGGTTCATCCCAATTGAGGTGAACCGGTGAGTTTGGATCGAAACGAGCTGACAATGTCAAAAGGTGTACGGGCCGGCCCGGAAGATCTACCGGGTTTCTAGATCTTCATGTATCGCATCAACCCGTTCACCGATGTCGTCGAGGGTTTCCTCAGCGTCGGTCTCGCCAATGCGCCGGTGGTGTGCAGCGCGGCTGAGCTGCTCGAGTTTGTTGCGCCCGCCAACGGCACCTGTGGCGAGTACATGGCAGAGTACATCCGAGAGAAGGGCGGATACTTGGTGGATGCTGGTTCGAGTGCTTGCCAGTACTGCGGCATGGCCGATACGAATGCGTTTCTGTCGAGCATGAACATGAGCTTCGACAACAGATGGCGCGATTTCGGTCTGATTTGGGCGTTTTGCGTATTCAATGTTGCAGCGGCAGCGGCGTTGTACTGGATGGTGAGGGTTCCGAACAATGACTTCAAGAGTCGCAATGCAGGCAAGGCTTGATATTGGAATAGAAGTAAAAGCATTGGTTGCACTGGGAAAAGGGAGGCGATCAAAAGTCTTTGATTCTGATTCCATCTCAGTATGGAACGATTAGATAATGATTCTCGCAATGTGAGGCCGAGACATGGAGTCTCAAAGAGGGGATAGCATGGTACAATGGTACACTGAGCAATGCGGATAGTCAATTCATGCAGGCCGTAGTAAATTACATTGCAGACAGAATCGTTACACATCGACGCCGTACAAATATGAGATGGAAAAAGAGAAATATGAAATAGTACAACACCCCAGTGACGCCACCAACCGCTCTTCACTTGGTTCTAAAACGTCAGACGAACCAGACCCTACTCCTGCCATCCAGCCATGGAGCTCGCCATCTCCCAGTCTCCGCTCGCAACCTGCCGCCAGCTAGACGAGATCTGACACTCCTCGGCCTCGAGCTCGTCGTTGTCATTCATGCGGAAGATGGTGACGTCGCAGCAGATGGACATGGCCATGAGACCGACCTCGCAGACGTGGGGCTTGTGCATCTTGAAGCTCATGGGCGGGTCGGCGTGCTCCTTGAGCATCTCCTTGAGCGTGGGCTCGGAGCGCTCCGAGTAAACTTCCGCGTCGCCGAAGAGGATCGGGTTGCACATGATGCCGCCTTTGCCGATGTACTTGAGAGCGCTCTTGGGCTTGTGGCAGAGGGCGCCCCAGAGGAGCGTCTCCATCTCGATTGCTTTGGCGTGGTTGCGGAGTTTGATGGTGTTGAGGGGTCCTTCTTCGTCCGAGTCGTCTTCTTCGTCGGAGGAGTAGTGGCGCATTTGCTGGGGTCCCTGCTTTTCCTTCTTTTCCTTTTTGGATTTGCTGGACTTCTTCTTCTTCTTCTTTTCGACGCCGTTTTCGACGCCGTCGGGGGAGGCACCGTCGGCCTTCTTCTCGCGGCGGGCTAGTTGTTTGCCTTCGAGGTTGGCGTCATCGGTGACGCCTGAGAATTGAGGCTTCTTCTTCTTTTGCTTCTGTTCGGCGCCCGGGCCGTGGGGGGAGGGGTCTGTTGTGAGACCTAGGACGGAAGGCATTTTGGGTGGTTTTGGTTGGGGGTTGGTTCTTGTTCTGCTTCAGATACGCTTCTGGATGGATATTGTATCGCTAGATGCCGCTATGATATGCTCCGGGAAATCGTGAACTCGTCAAGTCGTTTTTGCTCGCTATAGAATATCGGGAGAAGGTTGTGTGTGTGTATGTGTAAGTGGGTGTGGAAGCTACGAAACGTAGCACTAAGATGGGGATGCAGGCTACTAAAGGCGATGTGAAAGGGGGCACACTTGCATCATACGTCGTTCTGTGCTTCAGTCACCCGGTCCTTGCGTAGAACGACAAGACGTTGACGTCCATGTCCCAGAGTTTTCCCGCAGCAGCAGCTTCTCTGCGTTTGCCCCGGCCGAATCTTGGAATTTTCCTGCTTTGATGCACTGAATGTGACGTCAGCCGTCGTGGCCGCACGGCGCGGTGGTGGATGGGAGAAACAGGGTTTCATCAGTGGGCAGCACGTCGTTCGCGGGGGAGAGCTGGGAGCTCTCTTCTTCCCATGCAGCAAATCC
>JFFI01001583.1:0-23105 GCA_001563125.1 Colletotrichum salicis
AAAAAAAAAAAAAAAAAAAAAAACCCAAAACGCGCGCGGGGATCTCGATCGTCTCGTCAAGTGTTGATGTAAGTGCCAGCCATGGCGCCTCGTAAACGCCTGATATCCACGACCGTAAAGGTGCCGAACAGAATCGAGAGGGTATTTAGGTGTCGGCCAGCTGGATTAGGAGAGACTCAGAGAGACTGTGCTCCGTTTCCTGCTGCTGAAGGAGAGAGGCCACCAAACTATCGCTTGGACAGCACTGAAGACATGGGCAATATTCGGTTTTCTCCAAAGCCCCCACCGAATTTCCATAGTGTCAAAACTCTTCGATCTCTTGGTTGCCCACGTCAATGATCAACTCAATCTGTCCCTTTCCTGGCAACTGCGACATAGAGTCGGCGGAGTCTGGTCCGGATCCGAGATACCAACGCCAGCCTAGTCGTCCCAAATCTTGGCCAGGATGCAGCGGCCGCTAAAGTAGGAAGTCTCTGGTCCCGTTTAGCATGGCTGCACGCAGTACATAGCCCCGGGTCCCGGGGTCGTCGACGAATGGGTCCCTTCCTTGCCCCTTCAGCCTTTCTGCCTCTTCTCCTAGGTAGGGACACTGCTCCTCCTCCGCTGCAAGTCAGACAGGCGAGCGGACGACCCAACAGCCCCGGTGATCCTCTGCAATGGCTAGGTGTGCCAGGCCAAGCCGCTTCGGTACCTCGACATACTTTGCGGGTTGCAGAAACGAAGCCGCTCTAGTTGAAGCTAGGCTCCTGTCTCCTGCTTGTCTCTTGCCTCTTTGCAACTCAAATTCTATTTGGTAAATACCAGGGTCGGGATATACTCCGTCGACTTGCTGAGAGGTTGACGAGACTGAGCGGATACTCTCTAGGCGGCGGGGATAAGGCAAGGGAAGGGGCGTGAAAAGTCTTTCTTGACACCATTTCCAGTCCTGCGCATCGTGCGTGCTGGACGATTCCTGGGAGCCGTGGGCCGCACCAATGTAGGTCCTGGTGCTACTACCGCCTATGCATGGGTCTCCGCGCCCGGATTCCTACGGACTGTAGGGCGTCCTACTGGCCATTAGACTGCTTGGGCTATGCCCTCAACCGCAGACGGAACCGTCGTGGCCAAGAGTGGCAACTGGAAGCCTGTGAACCTGGTTTGCTCACCTTCCACAGATGTATCATCGAAGGCAACTCTTCAGGTGAACTTGGCGCCCTGTTAAACAAGGGAACCTCTCGATTGTTTGCTGCTTGCTCCGCCTTCGGCTACTTGCCGAAGACTATGGTACTCCTGCTTTCAGGGGTGGGCGAGTTTACCCAGAAGTTAATCAGAGGCCATTGCTGGCGAGGCCAGAAGAGACGACGGGCATGTTACCGGTTGTGGACATTACGAACTCGGTGCTCCGGTAGCCCAACCTTCGTCCCAAGGATAACACCAACCCAGTGTTATTCTGTCCATTCGCTGAGCCGTGGGCACCTATGCCGCCGCTTGCTGCACATGTAACGTCAGCTGGACATTCTGGAAAGAAGGCAGAAGACGCCAAGTCGGCTCTGTTCTGTTGTCTCGACGGCGGCCCCGCGTCTCTGTTCAACTGCGCCTAAGGTTTCCGTATTCCAACTACTCAAGTTTCCACACGCACCTGGCACCGAACTCGGGGACCCGTGAGTTGAAACTTGAACGGCGCCAGAGTGAGGAGTCCAGTCAAAGCAGAGGTTATCCCTGATGGTTGTCCACTGAATCGCCAGGAACGCTCTTTATGACTTCCACAGAGCTACAACACTAGGCGATGTCATTGTGACATACCGACTAGCGTTGTCGAAGCCTTCGGGCACGATTTCGGGTAAAGCCGTCTGTATCCCGTCTTCACGGCCACTTGGCTAGGGAACGCTGAGCCAGCAGAGCGTCTGCCGACAGTCGCGACCCATTCGTACAGGGGCGATCCGCAAATTCTTTTTGTCGGCAACTTTTGAAGTATTCGAGTCTACCGCGTCAGCCTGAGAATCTGCAGAAAGCCCCGGAGTATGCGGCCAAACCATACGGCACGCACGTTGCCCACTTGCTCGAGAGCAAAAGAGCTCGGCATCCAGGCAACGTTCAGCGAGAGGGGTTGAAGTGGTGTCAGCGAATCACCGCCGAGATATAAATAAAGTCCGACTGGGAATAGTGTCATCGCGCCCGTTCTCCCCATGCTACTGTTCGCCAGATGTCCAAGCATACAAGTCCTACTTGCTCCTACGTCCTGATCTGGAGAAATGAGCAGAAGTCTGCCCATAGGCATGCTAGCCAAGGTGTCGAGACCATATCTGCATGATGCTATGTGTCGTAGGTCACAGTTTCTTTTCCCAACTCAGAACAGACTGCATTCTTATCTTGCGGGGGCGTCACCCTGCCGTCAAGTTAATGACTTACGCCATGCTGCTCTGGCGCCACCGCTAGGATAGCTTGCTTGATGCAGCTACGCGCACATTGGGACCGCCACAGCTTGAGCCAACAGATCAAGGTGCCATTCAACGACAGAGCGTCCCATTCTGTCCCCGGGCCAGCTAAGACATTGGTGATATCTCATACTCCCTTTTGTCGTCAGTGGGTAGCTCCGGGGGCCAGTGACACAGCAACAGTCCCGTGTGGAGAAGTTGGCAACTACTAAGACTATATCCCGAGATGGGTCATGAGCATCGCGCGATGGCTTCGGTTGTTACTCATGTAGTCGTTCTTATCAGCACTTCCTGGGAGGCTTCTTACATACTAGAAAGCTTCTTAGATGACGAGTTGTCGAGGCGCCCCGCGAACTTCCCCGAGCATCCGCCCCGTAACTCAAAGACGAAAACGCCTCGGCCGATCCGCCATGGCTGGCTGGGCAGACAATCTTCTGTCTGCCAATGCTGGTCCGGTATACCTGGAACGGGCAAATCGTAATTTCAGGGGCCGTCTATGAGTTTCCACGGCGGCTCAAAGCAGCTCAGGACGGGTCTGGCTTAGACTCCCCGGAACTTAGTTCCCGCCTCGAGGCTACGTTACCGAGCAGAATGCGGGCGTCTATCATGGAATTATCTCGCTTTTGAGGGAAGGTGAAAGCGGAGTCCAAGCCTCGCGATGCTTTGCGCAGTACCCGGAGGTGAGTCGTCCCACCCGACTTGCTGGAGATACCCAAAGTATCCTTCGAAGCAGTTCACACCCACACGCATACCTTCAACGGGCTCTGTCCCGCTGTTTCCCGCCAGACTATCATGGTTATCCGCGGTTCCATGTGTAGCGACGTGGTCGTCTCGTACGAGGATCATCGTGTCGAACCCAAGTACAGATATGCGATGGAGATTGTCGAACCATTTTGCGCAGCTGACTACCTGGTAGGTTGACTGGAACTTGTCTCTGAGGGACGATCCAGTAAGCTCCCCTATCCATGGGCAAACATCGCTTGGTCGGCATCATCTTGGTCTCGTGCCAATTCGAATTACGGAAAACATAATCGAGGTTACCGTCAGTGAAACATGGAGCCGTACAAGCCAACGCTATAGGCGAGTTGATTTAGTAAGGCAACAGAGGTCAGGAAACTTGTATCGGCTCTGACTTGTCCTCAAGTCTCCTGATTGCTTACGTCCGCTCTCGATCCCAAGCTCATGGTGCATACGTTTGCGTGCTCCAAACCTTGAATGAGGGGAAGTACGGCGGCGTTGCCTTGTCTGATACAACGTGGGGCGTGGTTTTCTTGCGAAGGATCCTCGACGGCTCGACTCTTTCGGGACGACTCTGCATTAGCTAAATAACCGGGATGGTCAGCGAGACTGAAAAGGCCGGCATGCAGCTGCTGTGGTGCCATGGAGAAGATAGTACATTTGTCTCTGCATATGCTGCCGGCACCCCTCCGCCCGTCACTCCGCATCGTCCTTGTACCGTACCGCAGCATACCATCCAAACCTGCGGTTACTCGGGACGGCGTCCAGTGGCTGATTTCTTATGGGATATAGTTCAGAAAGGACCCCTAGAATGACCGCGTAAACGTTGTCGAAGGTTGGTTTAGTGCTTGGTAAGACGACTTTGTTGTACACCCTGGCCCGCGTCTTTGGTGGTGCCAACGGCTCACATCCGTCCCTCCCCGCCTGTCAGGTCGCGGGCTCCTGCAGATCACGATGCCCATCACTGCACCCCTTTGAGCCTCATGGGCGTCCGGATGCGTCTCATGTCGCACGAAGCTTCCGGGGTCCGCTCAGGACGATGCCCTGCAGCAAGCCGAAAATTGAGATCCAGCGGCCAGGATCCTTTCGAGCTCGCGTATATTGCAGTTTCCTGTCTGACTTTG
The DNA here is from genome assembly GCA_001563125.1 of Colletotrichum salicis. Taxonomy (NCBI): domain Eukaryota; kingdom Fungi; phylum Ascomycota; class Sordariomycetes; order Glomerellales; family Glomerellaceae; genus Colletotrichum; species Colletotrichum salicis. The sequence goes on from JFFI01001583.1 coordinate 4,277, forward strand.
ACTTGGGAGACATACTTGGCGTATCCACCCAGAAGGTTGAGGGGCCAGCATGTCGCCGAGGAGGGGATAGGACTACCCTCCACCGGGAAACCCGGGTAGCGAAAGCTCTTAACTGACATTGTAACTCTCCTGTCAGTTTTCATTTTCCTCTTCTGCTCTCTACAAGCCACGTCGATGAAGCAGCCAATCCGCGACGTTTGCTTTCGGTGGAAGCATGGGCCACGGTTGAAGTCATGCTTCGCCTCGTGTGGGTGTATAGTATCAAGTGGGTTAGGAATTGGGCGCTCCAAGGCGAGGGTCATTGACTTTTCTACATCCCTATGAGAATCTGCCGTAATTAGCAGTCTGCGTGCAGTAAGCATGCATCTTGCAACCATTTCGATGTTCTTGTGAAGATGATCCTGCAAGTGTGCAAGGCAGACGTAGGCGACTAGAAGACCTTGGGTGGTTTCCAGAAGCCGAAGGTCCGACCTCGAAAGTATAAAGAGGGCCCTCTCGCAACTCTTTGCTGAAACTTGGCTTGCCCATTTCGAATCACAGACAGACACCCAGCAGTACGACTCGAGCTTCAGCCAGATTTTCAGTACCAACAACTCTCAGCTGTTCAAGGAACACTCTCAGGCTCGAACGTCTCCGAAGAACCATTCAGTATGGACCGATACCCCTGCGTCAACAGATACAAGCACGGCGTCGACTGCCCTGGTTGGGTCAACGTCCATGGAGCACGTTGCGAAGATTGTGTCGTCGTGAGTCAAAGAGGAACCATGAACACGGAAACAACGTCTGACAAGCTCTCAGTACAACCGGTAGATCGTCAACTCCGAGTCGGTTGAAAGCTCACCCCGTTCACCCCGTCATCCTCGACGAAGTATGGATATTCCAGAAATAGAGCCGCGATAAGGCCACAAAGTCTGCCACCACCGAGTGTGGGCCCGAATAGACGGTCTCGACCATTGTCTAGGCTGTCGCAAAAAGCCGATGGAACGGACTAGGCGATCGGGCATTTGACAGGACGGGGTGGACGCAGGCGTGGCTGGTCTCAAGCAAGACCTTCAGCCCATCTGAATTTTTCCTAGTAATTTTTGGCATCGACAGGAGTTTCCATTGCTTGAAAGCATAATGAGTGGTCATCAGTAGCCAGCAATAAACGCTCTTTCTCTTGGATGTTTCTCGGATCGACGAGACTAATGCAAATGTGTATGCCTGATCCGGCGTGTGGCGGATTGTTTCCATGTCGAACCTGAGTCGGGGAAAAAGCCATGTGGTACCGTCCGAGGGTATCCTCAATAGTGCAGGCCTTTCCCAGCAGTCCGCGACCTGCCAAGTCGGCCTTTTACCGATAAAGCAGTGACAGAGGACCGGTGTCGGGGACATTGGCCCTCTAGAAGCTAGGTGAGACCGATTGAAACTCCTACTAACGGCAAGGAGCAACAGCAGCAGCTCGCCACTCTGTGGCAACGACCAGGACAGGGCATGCGCGCAGGCACTGGGGTTGCGGCCTTGCATGGGCAACGATCGTGTTCGTGATCCTGGCCCTACGATTGTGGAGTGAGAGGGCCTTGATTGGACAGACAAGAACTACTCCAATACCGCAAAGACAGCCAATGCCATGGGCCCAGGTTCGCGGGTAAGCGGGGTTCTGGAATCGGATGTCGTCTACTAAGTCGGAAATAGGCGGCGTCGATGTCAGCAGGGCCGGGGTCAGCGCATCCCGTTGCGACTCGAGCAAAACGGACATCAGCGGTCAACGGGCGCCTGCATTGGCCCGAATCGAGCCTTGCGAATGGGTAACCAAATCGCCAGTGAAACCATAGCCAACGTTCGCGGCGGGTGGGCACTACCCAAGACGAATTGGTGGTAATAGGTAGGTAGGTAGCAGGCGAAGGATCCCAACTCATGCCGGCAGGCTAGCAGAGCCAGGGTCTTCGCATGGGAACCATGAATTGCACAGCCAGTTGTCGTTGTCGTCTGCCAATACAAGCTGAGGACGGTGCCGGATTCGACAAGTTTGTACGACTCGAGCTCAGTTGGCTGGTCCGGCTGGATGATCTCATCAGAGCACCTGCAGCGGAAGCTCGGGGGCGTGTACCTCGTGGCAAAGGGTTGAACGGTGAAGCAAGTCATTCGATGGCATGACCGTGTAGTAGAAGTCGGCCTGCCGATGGGATATGCTCAATCGCCAAGACGTGATTGGAGATAGCCGACCAGTGAACGAGTCTGCTCGTGAAAGAACCTTTGCCTCCGAGGCTACCGCTTTTCTTTTCTTTCCTTGCTGTCATCGCCATGGTCATGCTGATGATCATTAGCTTGCTGGCTTCTAAGGCAGCTGCAGTATATGCGAGCGATGTCCGAGGTTATTGGTGTGGCTAACAAGTCATGGATTGTGACAGGTCGCCTGCCTCATGCCGATGCTAGAGAAGATGGCAAGGCAAGGCATGGAAGAAGATTCGGGGCAAATTTATTCGTAGACGAGAGACAAGCAAGCGCTATGCGTTGTGAGACCTGCCTATCACCTGCCTTCTGAATCAGAAAGACTACCTTGGGATCTGAGGAGGCACTTGCAGCCCGTTGACAATGCATATCAAGAAACAAAACACGCTTGAGAGGAGCAGAGCGACTCATAATAGTAGGGAAGCCATCTAGTCATGCCAAGACATGATGTTCATGAACAGCAGAGACTAAAGTAAGCCGACCGCTACCGACTTGGATAAGTCGACTAGCGATATGTCACTGGATGCGCCAGGTGGCCAGATACCTGGAGAAGGGCGGACCTTGGGGGCTGCTTTTTCCTTCACACTCAAGGCGGTAACACTGTCATGGTGACACAAGCAGGGGTATGGATGCATGTACGGATGCTAATGCAGTGAGGGACCGACAGCGACGAAAGGGACAAAGGGCCTGGCCAGCAGCAATTATTCGCTCAAGTCTGACGACTCTGTCAGACTGTAGGTGCTCAGGTGCTGTACTGTACTGAGTCTCTTTGGTATCAGTGACGCTGTAACGGCATCGCCTTGATGCGCCACAGCCAGCGCCATTCCGCATTCAAGTTGGTTCATGTCCCAACTGACATCGTCAACAGTGATGAGCAAGGATGCTGGAGAAGACCTTCAAGTGCGGCTTGGATAGCTCCGCAAGATAATCGACTCACGCAAGTAATAAGTTAAAACTACCTACCCACCACCACCCAGCAGGCAGAGACCGAACAGGGAAGGGGGTTGCAAGGGCAGGTCGTAACTGGGCTTGCTGGGGGCAGGCAGGCCAAGCCGCAAAAGAACGCAATGGGGGTTCATTCGAGGAAGGAGGGGACCAGGAGCCGGGTCTGGTGGAGGGTGGTGGACGTGGTGGACTGGTCTGGAGAGGTCCTGGACTAGAGACTTTGTGGTGGTTGTTGGTGGCTTGTTTCAACGTCTCCTGGGAAAGAAACGACGAGACGGAACGGTGGAACTGTGTGACACAGACCACATGCGGCCGGGTGGGGTCGGCAACCCGGATCTGCAATGTCTCCGGAGCTCGCAATTGGACCGAGATTCCTGGACCACTCCGTAACCTCTCTTTCTCCCTTCCAAGTTTCCCATTTTCCCACACACACAATCCGTACATTTCTATAACAGTACATGGCAACACACGCAACCAACGCAAGGCCCCCGGAACCCGCCCTTTCGGTTGCGACCTGATATCTCTTTTCCGTCAAGTATTACTCCCCTTCCCCTCCACTCTCTCCCTCGCCGTACCTTTTGGTCAACCACACCCCCCCGCCCCCTGCGCGCATCCCATCTGATCTGGGCGCGACTGCTAGGAAATGGTCCCATACCCGGTACCCGCCTTTCCGTAAGGCGGAGCCCATTGGTGGTGTCTGTGTGTACGTGTGTAGTGTACGGAGGTACGGTTGTGTACCTATCCATCAAAGGTACCGTACCCAGACATCATCAAATTGCCTGGTACATAGCAAAACCAGGACCCCGGGTGGCGGCCGAGCATTCTGTTTCTTTCTTTCTTAATCTTACCCGCAAACCACGTACTTGAATCGCGATAAGGTCAGGTGGAACGCCAAGATGCGGTGAACTTTTACGCAGTACAGACAGCCATGTCAGCGCGCGTTGTGGCTGTGATAGATCATAAGGGAAAAGAAAGAAGGGGGGGCGGCGGACTGCGCGCGCGGCCACGATATTGTGCGGCCATGAGGCAGTGGCGAAAGGTGAGGTGAGATGCGCGCGATGACCAGCAGCCACTTGACGCTATCGATGACGGCAATGTCGTTTTCGTTTCTATGGGAGGCGGGCTTCGTTCGCATTGCGGTCTACGTGTACGCGATGGATGGAAGACGCCATACATCTAACAGTCTACAGTCTACTAACATGACTCTCTTTCCGCGGAGTCTGGACAAGCAAAAGGGAATGGACGAATCATCCGAACTCCGCCTCCTTCACAATCTCATCTGATGTCAACCCCTACGTACATCTTTCATTCCAACCTATGACATCCTATCCCGCCCCAACCTGGACGGAAAGGTCTCTCCACCTTTTTTGTCGTCTACAGTTGCCCTCAGTTACCCAGCTGATGCTTGTCAGCCTCTTTTTCTTTCGACCGCCTGACTAATCTCATTCCACTGACATAGTATAACGTCGCTTCGGCGGTGGCGGCGGCGATATGCGAGGCCGTTTTTCCTGCTTCCACATTGGTCTTTTCCGTCCCGAATCAACTCCCCCGGAATTACAGGTGGATTTTATCGGCCCGGAGCATATGACCCGAGGCATCTCGCTCGGAATGGATTATGCTGCTTTTCGTCCTCAAAGCGGTTATTGCTTCTCTGGACTGGACGCGCCTTATGTCATGTCATCAACCCCTTTCGGGCGTCTTTCCCCTCTTTCACATGTGGCTCGCCGAGAAAAAAAAAAATTTATCGGTTAAAAGTGACCTGGGCGCAAAGAAAATCAACATCGTATTACACGCAGCCTCGCTAATGTTTAGTAAATAAAAAAACATAGGTATTCGCTGGCACGTAGGTAAGCAGTAATGTCGAGGGTTTCCATGGATTGAAAGAGTTGCGCGTGCACCTTCATTGGTTCTGTTATGAGAGTGGGGGCAACATATAGTCAAGGGAGGAGGAGTAGGGGAATAAGCATCAGCTACGTATGGGTCTATAGGGAGGCACACAAGAGGCAAAAGGAAACGATATCCCAGAGGGTGTCGCATGTATGTCTACAGAGTTTGTATGCATGTACGCATATGTGCGTTGGTTTGACCTGCAGGCCCGCAGGACTCTTACCACGGAAATGCGAATCACACGACGGCGCAAGTTGGCAACCTGGAAGGGTTCCCTCTCAGGCAGTGACAGACAGCCTGATGCTTAGTCGTCGGACTCTCGCAAAAAAAAGCACGCGGGTTTCGATCCGCCCACTCAACTAGCACCGTTTTCCTCCTAACCCAAATTTCGAAAAAGATCTGCAGCTCCTCGGCCGGGCCGTGGAACATGTGCCATGCGGCGCTCGTGCCATGATGGTGCATATCCCAAAGAAATACAAGGCACAGGCAGTGAAAGGCCTAGACTGCTACATGATGAAACCAGAAATCTTGATCTTAAAACATTACTCGTGGTTCGTTTCTCTCTCTCTCTCTCTTACCGCTACAACAAGGCAGCTAAACTCATACCAAACATGACGACGGCCACCGCCCAAGTGCTCGGTGGCGCCAGAGATCCAGCTGCGTTGCCCAGACCAAACGGCAGGCCCTGCGTCTTGAAGGTGACGTTTTGCGGGATGGTGGCATTATAACACTGCCCATTAACGATATCCAAATTTGTCAAGTCATCCGGCACCCTGAAGAACATGTAGTTGTTCTGAGGGATACCTTCGAAGCCCGCGGTGTTATAAGGGAACTTGTTGCCAGAGTCAGTGGCACTGGTGTTTCGCAAGAAAATGCACTGAACTTGACCCGGGTAGTCCTTGTACAACGCGGGGTATGCCTTCATGACATCGGAGTTGGTCGTGTCGGCTACCAAGACGAACTTTCGCTGCGGGAAAGTCTGGAAAATCTTATCGAGCAGGAATCTTCGAATGGACAGCGTCGCTGAAACGTCAGAGAAGTTGAGAGGACGAGTGTCGAAGCTGCCCAGGGGGTACGTCTTGTAGATGAACTCCATGTAGTTGCGCGTGACCTGCTCGGGGGTCGTGGTTAAGTAGTGGAAGTGGAAATCAGGGATGGACGCAGACCAGTTGGCATAGATCTGGGGCATATTCTCCCACTGCGTGAAGGGGCGGGCAAAGGAGTTGAGCAGACCCTCTTTGGGCTCGTAAATCTTGGTCACGCGGAGAATATCGTCAATGTCGGAGATGATGGTGAAACCCGTGGGAGGGATGAGATATGCTGTCGCGTTGCCCGTCAATGTGCCGTTGGCGTACATGTTGAGAGTCTGGATTGATGTAGTGGCGTTGCCTGGCAACATGTGGCCGCCAGTCGAGCCTGTGGTGTTTTGCAACGTGACAAACACGTCAAAGTCGCCTTCGGCTGTTGTCAAGTAGGGCAAGTTGATCGATTGTGCGCCGCCGCGAGCATTGACGGCTCCTCCGCTGGCCCCGGGTCTCACGGTAACATCGTTGACGAAGTTCATCGTGACGTTTTGGTCATCTTGTTGTACTACGAAAATGGACTCGGTGACATTGCGAGCCTGGGCTTGTTGGTCGGCAGGCAGATCTTTGATGTCGACATCGATGAGGAAAACATTAGCCAAGTCATCGACCTTGGACTGGCTAATATTGGGCTGTTTGAAGACATTGCCGTGAATGCGGACATTCCAGCCTTCGTCGGTCCAGTTTCCGTAGGCCCTGCAAACCCCAAGATTAGTTCATGTAAACAACCCCCATTGATATTGTAGTCGGTACTCACGGCAGATTCAGGATCTGGGTAGGCTTTGCATCAAGGTCGCCATCGCTGATACCAAGAGTACTGAGGACCGCGGTGCCAGTTGGGAAGCCCTGGAAGAATGCAGGGATGCCAGAAGCGACCCACGAGGAGGCATCGCCGATAATACTATGGACGTAGCTGTCGATGTCGTCCGTCAAGCTAGGCTCTCTCTTCACACGCGTTGGCGGGGGTGTGATCATGGGATGGGCGGGATCGACTGGTGCAGGTGCAGGTGCAGCCAGAACGGCTGGGAGGATTGCTAGAGGCAGCAGAGCTGCGCGGAACAGGGCCATGGCGGATTGGGATTGTGGTTTGTGATGTTGTTGTGATGGAGACCCGCGTTTGGAAGTGACGATGATGTCAGTCCCGAGCGTTGACAGCAACTAGAGATGCAACAATAGCAACAATGAACACGGAATAACTCGAGGCACCAGCCCAGAACCAATAAACAAAAATCGACTTCTGAGGTTGTCCGGAAGAAACGGCCGTGGCGCGAAGAAGAGAAAGAGGAAATGGGTGGGAGAAATGTCAAGATCGACGGTCATTGTCTCCCGGCTAGTCCCTTTGGGCGTGCTGACCGTGCTTAATTAGCAAAGCCCATTGTTTCTCCTGTCCCAGATTCCCAGTTGAGTTGGCTGTGAGATGACCCTGTTCTGGTTAGCTTGCAGATTGTGACGTCAAGAGGCTGGGAAGAGGCATTGTCCGGGATTGACACATTGGTGGGTTTCAGATCTACGACGGGGCAGCGAATCAAGCTTCTTACGTGGGGCTGTAAGCACATGCTCTAGCGAATAGCTTCGCGTAACCTGCGAGAACATTTGGGATGCCCCTTGGTCAGACAAAATGCTTCTCTTCGGGCAGTGCGTCTGTTTCAAGGATTGCCTGTGAAGCTTCTGCTGTGATATTTCACACGATTTTTGAATTGAGGCATGTGCGCCGTCTTCTAGGCCAATCTCCTGTATCCTTTGGTCACTCATCAAACCCCGAAGCGCACAGCATCCACCAACTGTCATTTCAACTGCTTTCCCATCCAGTGCATCATCCACTCCTTCCGCAGTCCTGAGCCATGTTAGCACCCGAATGAAGTGTTTCTTGGGGGAACTTGGTAAGACTTATCCCCAGTCGTTAGGGGGTTGCCAATCTCGCCATTTCTGGAGAGATGGCAACCAGGACTGCCGTCCATAGGCCTGCCCTTTTCTGTCCAGCGATCGCCGAGACTCATAGTGGCAGGGCACAGGCCAGCAATTTGGGTCTTCCACGATCCCGGACAAGCACAAAACTTTGACTCCAACACGAGATGGGTCCCGGCATCGCTTCAGACCTGTTCAGCCAGTCTAGCCCTCCCACCCGGAGCCTTTGCGTGTGTCGCCTAAGCTGTCTCCCGCTCATGAGCCACAGCCTTCACTTACACAGCCATCCGGAGTTCGGCGAATTGGATCCCAGTCTGCGTACTCTCGAGCACTCGAAGAAGCTCTCTCTGTTTGAATCGCACGACCTCTTTGGACTAGTTTTTGTTTCCTCTCCTTGCTCGAAACGCAATGGAGGGCATTCCGCGCGGACAAAAAACATCCATGAAAAATCGCGCTCTCATCCGGTGCTTCTCGCTGGGGCAAGACCACCGGGCAAGTGTTGGTTCCCAGTGGGATCAACGTGGACTTGGCGTCCTCCGATGCCGTGGGACAGAACCCACGACCGGAGGCTGATGCGCCTGGCCAGATCACATGCGGACATGTCACATCCGTGGCAATTGCCGTGGGTGTGGCTCGGAGAGAAGCCAACTGGCTGCTGAGTCCGATACTGGCAACTTCTTGGCTGCGAGGTGAGTCCGGGGGTGGTGTACTGGACAAGTGGGTGCCGAGAACTGAGCGTGGCGATGGGATTCGTCAGATCGAAAAGTTTCTGTTTGTAGGCCTGGAAACATCGCAGTACTGTGGTACGACCGGCGAGTCGAGTCCAAGGCAGATTGTGGGTGGATTGAAACTTCGATGTTGACCGTTCGTGGCAAACGCAATGCTCCTTCCACTTGTCCGTAGCAACACCCCAGGACAGCAGCTTGTTGCCAACTCGACCCTGCAAGCCATGTCTGCCATCTTCTCCGGGCGACCTATTCTTGGCCAGAGTTCTGGTTCCAGCGGATAGGTTCTGACGAGTGGCCTCGGACCAGAGGCTCTTACCCATACGACTCATAGTAACCCCCTTTCGCGCACCAAATGGTGACTGGAATGTGTTCCCTGCCAGTCCATCCACCGCGGTCCTCGAGCACGATACCACTTTTCAGCGGCGTTTCATCGAGAATCAGGGCGGATTTAAAAGACAGGTTCGACGACTGCGGGCGCAAGACTTGAACCAAAAGGATACTTAGGGTTAAGTTCCGAAGCTCATTCTCTCAGCTGGACTGAATTGTCTGGTATAGACAACCATAGGCCATGATGATTCCATCCGCGGCAAGCTCAATGTCCTGATGCAGGCTGAGGTGCGACGCATCACGGGCTGTCAGCCTTGACTGAGAGGTCTACGATAGACATTCCGAGGAAAATGAGAGTCGGAGAACTGGGAGAGAGGCGTCATGCAAAGGCGAGCCCTTATCTAGGGACAGTCAAAGTCGGGCGAGAGAGCTTCCTTTTGCCGACTGCGGCGAGACGCACGCAGCTGGTTTCCAGTGTCGTATCTCGAATGGTTCTCCGGAAGCTGCGTATCCGGCGGTGATTCTTGCTGTCGAAGACGCGTCAAGCTGGCTTTTTCAGCAGGTGTTGAGGAGGAACCAAGCTGTAAGGTTGAGGAGGAACCAAGCTGTAAGGTTGAGGTGGAAATCTGAGGGCGCGCTGGATACAGGCGAAGGGGAAGGAGCACTGACACGTCGCGTCCACTTTGAGGTGTGGTCGCGTACGCGGAGACACGTGACACCGCCGAGGATTTGACAGGACAGTGGGAAACTCAGCCACACTGTATACATAACTTTTGGTCCTCAAAGCTGAATTACTAAAGCAAGTGTAAATCAACGATCTTCAACTCTGCATCCAGCAACGATGGAACCGAACACACCCGAAAAGGACCCTCGCTCCAAATTAGCTGACGAAATTCTCAGCGTAGGTAAGCGGGCGTTCGATCCATCATCCGACGCTGCTTCTCGAGCAGCCGCCCAAGAAGACTTTCAAAAGCTCATCGACGGGTACGTGGGTACTATGCGGCTCCGTGTCAGGCGAAACCTTCTGACAGAGGGACTAGGAATGGCTCTTGGAATTTGCTCCCTGTCTTGAACGCCTTGATCAAGCCGAAAATCGCGCCAGCATGGCTACGTCCGGAGCTCATGAAGACACTGACCCTGGTTCCTCTTCGGCCTGACGGCGTGAGAGGAACCATGGAGTTCATCTTCTCAGTGCACCCGAGCAGCACCCTTAAAGCATCTGAGGCAGCCACTCCCCAGAAACGGGGCGCCAACATCACGCAGGAGGCCATGGCCGTGGTCACCCGCATTCTCACATCCCCACCAGCAACTGTATCACCTGAGGATTGGTTCTCAAAGGTTGCGCCCCAGCTGATCGTGCTGTTGGATGGAACCGAAGGCGCAGAGCTCAGTGTAGCAGCGGCACAGATTATCATGTTTGGGGTACTGGGAAGGAAACAATTTGGCGCGCCCGGTAACAACTGTGCTTTCACTCAGTAACCAGGAGCCATGCTGACGCTGCTTCAGGAACACCCGGTTGGAATGTCTTCGTCGAGCCTCTCTTGCACAACTTGGATCCATCTCGCAAGAGCAACAGTGCCATGCCCCACATCAAAGCTGAAGAAGCCGAGATTGTTGATTTAAGTGAAAGCGCCGTCCTGGTTACTGCCAACGACCTCTTCGAAACACTGCGCCGCATGTCGTCGATGATTAACTCCACACCGTACCCAGCTCAGACCAAAAGAATCCTTGACCCGGTTGTCGCGCAGCTCTGGGCTATTTCATGCCAGAGTAAGGGCAACAAAAGAACCGAGGACCGATACTCGAAGCCCTCAAGATCATTGTTTCATACGTTTCTGAAACTGAGTGTTTCGGTGTCGAAGCTACATGAGGTTGTCGAAAATCTGCTGTATCAAGGAGAGTATACGAAAATGCCACAGTGGCGGTATCAGTCAACCCCTGATGGCGACCTTCAAATATGTGCCGTCCCGCTTGGCCAGGGATCACAGGTGCCAGAACTAGACTGGGCCGAAATCCAGACTCGCTCCGAAGCCCTTATACGTCTCTTGACGGCGAGTTGCACACCAGAAGAGACATCGACATTCTTCCTGGAACTCCTCGGCCGATGGTTTCAATCAACAATCACAGGTCGAAAGCCAGAGATTCTCACTAAACTTGAAGACAGCCAGGCTCAGGATGATATCAAGCAACTTCTCGAGATTACAATCTTGCAGAAGATGCTCGAAAAGATCCCAGACAAGCTGATCAGCCGCGTAACGCAAGTCGCGGAGCTTGTGGCTCAGATCCTGGATCCCAGCGGCCTCCAGGACCAGTCTGACGATATCATCGCGGTTGCTTTAAGCTTGTTCAACTTAGTCATCACAGCCCCGAGCTTCAAAAAGTCGAATCTGAAAGCTGAGGTTCTACAAGCTCTTGAAACATCCCTTGCCAAACTTGGCGCGGCGGGACGCCCTGAGGTTTCTTCTACGGCCAAGAACCTAACGCTTTTGCTAAGATACCGTGAGGCTATCGATCCCACAGAAGAGGGTGCATTTGTGCCCACCGATAAGCAGATTGAGGACAGGAGAACATACAAGCTTGCGCTAGAGTACATCACTCAAGCAGATAATCCTCCGCCGATCCGCTCCGAGGGGATCAATCTTTTATCCGGCCTAGTGGCCTCTGATAGTTCCGTCTTGGACGTACAAGCCACTCTCGTTCTCCTTTCGTCTCTCCTTCAAGACAGCGAGGACTTCATCAATCTCAGGGTTGTGAAGCTTCTTACGCAGCTGGCAAACAAACACCCTAAAGCAACCACACAAGAGATCCTTGAGCATTACCTGGATTCGAAGGAAACATCGTCAACGGATGTCCGTCTGCGCTTCGGAGAGGCCTTGGTTCAAGTGATTGAGCGCCTCGGCGAGACTTTTGCTGGTGACGTTGCGAAGCGCGTGTCTGAAACGCTGCTGTCGATTGCTGGAAGGCGAGGTCATCGTCCAAAGACGGAGGCAAAGCAGTCCAGGGAGAAACGACTGCAGGACATGAAGAAGAAGCAGGCGGAAGACGCCTGGGGAGGAGATGTTCCAGATCTCAGTGATGATCTGACCGAAGAAGAGTTGGCCAAGAACGAGATACTGACCCAGATTGTCGAGGGTTGGGAAAGCAAAAGAGGCAGCGAAGACGTTCGCATGCGAGCATCTGCTCTTTCCATCTTCTCTGTCTGTCTCGAAACCAATATTGCGGGCATTGGGCTGGACCTTGTTTCCATCGCAATGGATCTCTGCATCAATGTGTTGGCGTTGGAGCGAGAAATCGAAAAGGGCATCATCCGGCGTGCAGCAATCTTGGTTGTTCTAGGATTCGTCAAGGCACTTGATTCTGCCAAGCAATCTGGTCGGAAGCTCGGTTTCGGATTGACTGATCAGAGCCGGGAGGATATCACGAGGACTTTGAAGTACGTCGCAGTCACGGACAACGACGGTCTAGTCCAGCAACATGCCCGAGATGTGATTGAGAGTTTGGAGAATTGGCAACTGTCTTCAATGGTCGCTTCGGGATTCAATACCGGAGAACCAAGCATTAGACGACTGGCAGGCTTGACCATTGATCAAGACCGATCACTACCTTCTGTCAACACGAAGCGTCCTAGAATAGAAGAAATTGAGTAGTCCAGTCAGGAAACTCCTGACCTAACTACTCATTGAGCAAAATGAACAATCACATGTTGAATGAACTGTTGAGCGGTTCGGACTTTCTCTAGCTTAAGACCCCAGGACGAGGTTCGATCAAGTGTTTGAGCGATCCGGGCCACACCGGCTAAAATAGTGGGACCGGACACCCGACTTACGGAGCTCACATGCGAGCATAATATGCACTTTAAAGAATCACGTGATATCGCGTTATCCGATTATCGCATCGCGCAACAACGATAGGCACTTTAACCTGTTGGGGGACTTGTTCATGTACACAACAGTACCTTTCATAATTCGCCCCCGAGCTAGGCGCGTGCCTCGACCCTCCCCACGTCGCGATCTTCTCGCCACACCGCGATAATGGCGCCGGCCCGAATTATCGCGGACTCGGATGACTCCGACGACGACTTCGACTCACGAGACGCTGCCCCGAAACCTACGACTTCCGCGATACCGAGCCAAGGCCGCTCCTCCGACCCCGTGAGCGTCGCGACCAACTCTACCGATCCCAAGTTCTTTCAAGCGATCTACACCGAGCAGCAGCGTGCGGCAGCCAATGACACGTTACCAAAGCCAGACGGATCATCCGCATCAAACGGTGCAGCGCCCAGCTCCATGCCAGCACAGATCAAACCGCAAATGGAGAGGAGTGACACTGGTACCTCGTCGCTCACCTCAGCCAGCGATCTTATCGCGGGGTTGGACAGTCCCGAGGGACAGGAACCAGAGGTGGTAGACCTCACGGAAGTCGCATCGCCCAAGATGCTCGCCGCCCATGCGACTCCCGACGACATGTGGGATGTTCCCAGCAGCCCGGTCGGCGGCCGAGCGCCTCTGGCCAGCTTCGCGAAGAGCAGAGCATCAACCAGTGGTACGAAAAGGAAGCGAGCGAACAATGTGGAATTCACATCCCCGGTAGCTATCGAAATGCCTTCGCAGGGCTCCACACAGCCGTTCGACGCTACTCCTGTAGCGAGGATGGAGAATGGGAAGAGAGCGAGACTCAGGAACCCGAACTTTTCTTTGTCGGCTGAGGAGGACGACGTCGATATGGTGGTGGTACCACACGCAGCTGCGGTGCCCTCATTTTGCGATCTGGTTTCGGGTCAGAAGCCAGTTTCGATGTACATCGAGTCCCACAAACTGAGTGCGAGTCAAAAGTTGGAATATGAATATCACTCGGTTGGCCCGTCTCCAGAGGATCCAGCACTCACTCCCACTCAGCCATTTTCGACTCTTCAAGCTGCGGCTAGGTCAAGCGGGGCTACAACTATCGCATACTCCACGCCGAGCCAGACTCGGGTGATTGGCTTGCCTCCGGCACAAGCCGAAGGTCATGTCACACTAGACACAGTTCATGAGCAAACTCAGGAAGGTTTCGGGGTGTCAGTCGATCCAGAGGCGACAATAGAGATACAATCTTCACCAGATATCATATCCGCAGCATCAGTACGTCGGAATAGGAAGAACTTGAGGGAAGAACCCCCAAAGACGACAGAGTCTCGCCAGGAAGACGACGGCTGGGATTCAGACGCCATCGGCTTCCCTCGAGAATCATACAAGCCCCGTCTTAGCCGACGCAGAGGTAGTGACACTAGCCGGCAGGACGAGGCTAAGGTTCTAGGAAGCACCGAGATTCCTGTCGCCGATATGGCCCCAGCCGCACAACTGTCCTTAGAGGAGCCCATTTCGACGAGCACAACGAAGCCAAAGAAGAGAGGACGGCCGAGAAAGTCGGATTCCGCTGCAGTGGAAAGTCCGGCGCCCACTGAGACCTCGGCCACGCCACGGACCACCGACGCAAGCGAGGCCGGGAAGGATTCCACAGGAACAGAAGCTGCAACGGCGGTTACACCGACGACCAAGAAGAAGCGCGGGCGGCCAAAAAAGGCGGACAAGAACGCAGTAGAAAACGTGCGGCAAGCGACTGAAAAGCCACATCCTGCACCTGAAGTGGAGCATACTACGACGGAGGGGAAACATGTGGGCGATGCCCCATCGGGCAAGGCGGCAAAGCGCAGCAAGGGCGAGCACGTCGATACGCAGCAAGGTTGCACAGCAGATGCGGGCAGCGGCCCCCGAGAGAAGGGCAGCAACGATCGGGTGCTGCAGCCAGTGACGCCCAATGCGGCGCTCAGCAAGTCCGGTTCCGACGGACTGGGACCGCAGAGCGCGGCAGCAGCAGCAGCAGACGGGAAAGTAGCGTCGACGACGGATGGTGACAAGTCTGGGACGGCAGGTAAAGCTGAGGGAAAGCAGAGGTTGTCGACGCCTGCATCTTCCTCGGCGACGAAGCCTATTTATCGGGTGGGACTTAGCAAGAGGTCGAGGATTGCGCCGTTGCTCAAGTCACTGAAGAAGTGACTGGTGATGGAAGTTCTACAGGGGTCCTGGAATGAATTGGATGGGCGGCGCCATGGTCTGTGATATTTTTACACATTTTCTCACGAGATACCCAATGACATGGGCAACAGGCGTTGGCAGGCAAGCGATATGATGGATATTCGGGTGGTATCCGGATGACACGCAGTATCTTATGCTTTATCGATCGGGGGTATTCGTCTAGGTCAATTAGGCCGATTGGCTATGTATCGGGTGATGCGGCACGCCTTGGTGATGTGAAGGGCGAGTGCGCGGTCGAGTACCACATAGTGAGACAAGATGTCTTGGAGTATCACAAAACGAAGCAATGAATATGCCCTTTTAGAGAGCTCCAAAGGCCTCATCAGCGTTTTCGCAAATCCAACTTGCGGTAAGGTACGGACAGATAAGTGTGGCTGCGATACCAGCTGAGTCATGGTCAAGGAACTGAAAGCCATGGCAGCATCAGCCGCCGTGCAGCAGCGCGATGGCTCTATCGACTTTTGACATGCCATGAGCCCCATTGGGAAAGAGGGGTGATGGAGGGGCATCCAGTCTGGTGGAGGGGCACAAGTGTCAGGACTTAGTAGCCGCCGCTCTTCGGCATAAGCTATTGCATGTTGCACTTTGATTGCATGGCGGATTGTGGCACGGGTGGGCTCCGCGGCGCCGACATGCTACTTTTAAAAGGCAAACTGCTTCTATTCTCTTGGGAGAGAGCGGATGGTGGACAATATGATGAAGAGGACCGAAGTTGGATGTTGAGGAGCACGCACGGTCAGCGGTTGGTCCCTGTCGATATGAAAGATGAAGGCGCCATCTGGGAAAGAAACGACAGGGCAGTCATTGACCAATTACACGACGCGATTTGAGCATCCCACAACCCACCAATCCTGGCACCTTGGCGTCCTGTCATCGTTGAATTATGTCAGTCGGCGGTCGCTACGGAGTACCTGATGGCAGGAGTGTGGACATGGGCAACCCCGCGTCCCTTTGGCTCTTTTCATTTTTGGTGCGGGGCAAATTTTCACAATTGACTGAGAGGAGGAGGGGCAGGGGCGGACGCTGTCACACAGTCACAGTACCACAGCACCTTACCTTCCTTACCTTACCTAAGGTACCTTACTATGTATACTGAGGTGGACTCGGAGCAGCAGGAAGAGGAGGAGGAGGAGGAGAGAACGGGACCGCCCACAACACCGGGCCACTTTGAGGGGTGACCGACTCGTCGAGACCGACTTTCGGCCGCTTGTCGCTGTTGCTGCTGCAGTGCCGCAGCCACTGGTGTGTGACTCGCCCTCTCTTTTTTTTTCTTTTTTTTTCTTGCCCTTTTCGTCCGACTACTCCAAGATCTCAACGCCATCCTCTTTTCTCTCTCATTCTAGCTAAAAGAGATATTGCATTTTCTTGCAGAGACAAGAGACGACGTTCTCTTGCCGTCTTCTCCCTCTCTTCCCCTCTTTTCTGTACTGCAATTGGGCTTCTTCCACCCCCCTCTTTCATTCTGCCCATTCCACCTCAACTCCCCTTCTTCACCGCATACTGCATACCGCATACCACATACCACATACGCAGCTATCACCATGGCCACCAACGGTACTAAAGGCGAGGCCGTCGCCGACACCACCCACACTACCTCCCAGCGGTATCTCAGCACTCGTGGAGAGGACAGCGGTGTATGAAATCCCCCTTCTCCCCACCGTCGCCTGCGCATGCCTCCACCTCAAAAAGCCGCCTTCGCCCTGGCGCGCGAGCGCATTGTTGGATGCCATACTCGAGGCCACGCAACCGCTGACCGCATAACCCCAGTTCTCCTTCGAAGAGGTCGTCCTCAAGGGCCTCGCGAGCGACGGCGGCCTGTTCATTCCTGAGCACATCCCCCAGGTCGATGACTGGCAGTCCTGGAAGGACCTCGCCTTCCCCGACCTCGCCCACAAGATTCTGTCTCTCTACATCTCTCCCTCCGAGATCCCCTCCGCCGACCTCAAGGGCATCATCGACCGAAGCTACGCCACCTTCAGAGCTCCCGAGACCACCCCCCTCCGCCACCTCAACGACAACCTCTACCTACTCGAGCTGTTTCACGGCCCCACCTTTGCCTTCAAGGACGTTGCTCTGCAGTTCCTCGGCAACCTGTTTGAGTACTTTTTGGTGCGCAAGAATGAGGGCAAGACAGGAAAGGGTATGCTATGCGCCTTCGTCTCAGGACCTTGCGGGCCACGGCCTCAAAGATACTATGCTGTGCCAATTGGGACATGTGGGACTAACTAACACGTTGCGCAGACAGACATCATCTGACTGTTGTCGGTGCCACGAGCGGTGACACCGGTTCTGCCGCCATCTACGGTCTGCGAGGCAAGAAGGATGTCTCCGTCTTCATCCTTCACCCCAAGGGCCGCGTGAGCCCCATCCAGGAGGCCCAGATGACGACCGTCTTGGACGAGAACGTCCACAACCTTGCTGTTACTGGCACCTTTGACGACTGCCAAGTGAGTCTTGCGCCCGCGCGCTTACACACCCCCTGCCGAATGGCATTCCCTAACCTCGAGTTACCTAGGATATTGTCAAGGCTCTCTTCGCCGATCCCGATATCAACTCGACCCACAACCTCGGTGCCGTCAACTCCATCAACTGGGCGCGTATCCTGGCCCAGATCGTCTACTACTTCCACTCCTACTTCTCCCTTGTCAAGTCGTCCGAGACCTTCAAGCTCGGCGACAAGGTCCGCTTCGTCGTGCCCACGGGTAACTTTGGCGACATCCTCGCCGGATACTTTGCCTACCGCATGGGTCTGCCCGTCGACAAGCTCGTCATCGCGACCAACGAGAACGACATCTTGCACAGATTCTGGACGACTGGCAAGTACGAGAAGCAGCCCGCTCCCCCCGCGCAAGCCGCCGGCGGCCTGGCCCAGGACGGTGTCAAGGCGCACGAGGATGGCGTCAAGGAGACTCTCAGCCCCGCCATGGACATTCTCGTCTCAAGTAACTTTGAGCGCCTGCTGTGGTTCCTGGCCTACGAGTTCGCCTCTAGCGCCGGCATGGACGACGAGTGGAACAAGAGGCAGGCCGGCCAGGAGGTGTCTTCCTGGCTCATGGACCTCAAGACAAGGGGCGGCTTCGGCCCCGTCTACCAGGACGTGCTCAACTCGGCCCGTCGCGACTTTGAGAGCGAGCGCGTCAGCGATCCCCAGACCGTCGAGACCATCAAGAGCTACTACAACAAGATTAGCTACGTCCTGGACCCTCACTCCGCCATTGGCGTGTCTGCTTCCGAGCGATCCATCGGTCGCGCGGGCGCCGAGGTGCCGCACATTTCGCTTTCCACGGCCCACCCTGCCAAGTTTGCCGGCGCCGTTGACCTGGCTCTCAAGGAGGAGGAGGGCTTCGACTTCAAGGCCAAGGTCCTGCCGTCAGAATTCGTCGGCTTGGAGGAGAAGGAGAAGAGGGTGACGGAGATTGTCAACGACTGGCAAAAGGTGCGGGAGGTTGTCAGGGCGCAGGTCGACGAGGAGCTCAAGGCCGCCGAGAGCTGAAGTTTTGGAATACCGATGAATGGGAGCATATAAAACAGCATTAGAAGCATGCCAGGTTTGACCTGGACTTCCCACAAGTTTCTTCCTCCAAAGGAGCGAGAACTTGTTTTGGGGAGGAAAGCCAGAGCATACAAGGCAGGCACAAACAAAAAGAGAAGGCGCTTTCCCCCCCCCCCC
>JFFI01001585.1:0-12201 GCA_001563125.1 Colletotrichum salicis
ATATCTACCTACCTCTTAAAGCTATCGTGCAAGAATATACGATAGAACCCCGCTCGGACCGGGATGGGAGGAAATCACTTAATCAAGCACAATAATCATCTTTTGATTAATGGACCTTAGTGGTATTGCACTAAATCAACATCGTTTGTCTAACATGATCTGCCACTATGCCTAGAAGGATATAACTAAAAAGCATGTATCTGGCCAGGCCTATCATCCCATGACGACCCTCTTATTGTAGGCAACCCACCCGAGCCCAGCACGGGCTGCCTACCATCCCTGTGGGTTCAGCCCTCTGTATGCCGTTGGCGCTAGTACCGGAATGCAGTCACCACGGACGTCTTTCATAAACGAATCACAGCCGTGGACCAACCATAGCCATATGGTTGTCCCTACCTACCCTCACCGGTCTCAGGCATGCGGCGTGTAGGTCTCAAAGAAGGAAGCTGAACAGAAGGGACAGTTGCGTCGCCCAGTCTCCGACGATGAACCTTTCGTGTCAGCGCCAGGAAACTCCTCCGATGCCTATGTGCTTGCAGGAAGCGCCACCTGGGCCCTCGCGCTCTGGTTGGCCACGTTGACTCGCCGTCCTCAGAGCGCCAGAAAGGCCTGCAGCGGGATGGATCCACAGGCAGGAACATAGCTTGCTAAGGAGAACTTGGAGAGCGCATCGAAAGCGATGTCTAAGTGACGTCCGCCTCCTCTCTGCAGATGCAAGCAAACTGCTGCCAGATGCTGATCCCTTACGCGGCGTAGGCCTCGGTTTTCCAGTTCAAGGTCTCCGAGAGCAAAGATCTAGCTTTGTGATTACACTATGCTTTAAGGTCTTGGTGGAATGGTACCTTAACGCCTTCTGCATCACAGCCTAGTTGGCGAGTTGACTCCTGGAAGCAGCGACGGGAAGACCATCTTTTCAGTTCGCAGCCAAGGATGACAACCAACAAGACGAGAGCCCCTCGGAGCAATCAAGCAACTAACGTTCCATACGTGCCTTCGCATATGCTGTCGGGGCTGGGGCGTGGACATGCTGTACCTGGTTGATGGGATACGCTCTCCGTCACCACCTACCAATGGGGATATTCGGTCACCTTACCTTAATACCACCAGCCGAAGACTTTGAATACCATCGACGGCTCAGTAGTAGGGCCCAGGAATAAGCTAAGAGCCTCAACACTCCGAAAAGAAAATAAGTAACGACCTGGCTTTTTTGTACAGTGCATGCTCTCCGCCTGTCCAAGGAAGCCTCATCGATGCCATCAATGGCGACACTGACGCGATTCACCAGGTGGTAGATCTTCTGAATGGCACGTACAGTATGAGCCAACAAGGCAACGCTCAGTGGGGCCGACTTCAGTCAATACACATTCGACGAAGACACAGCACCGCCATACACGTCGAGATCAGAGTGCAGACTCTATAGCGTCATCCTGTTGTATTTTGAGTTACATACAGTTTGGAGCAAATGTACAAAGCTTCATTTACATCCTGTCTTTTTGATAGACTTTCTTTCAGAGTTAGCAAAGTGCTTTCCAAACATTGGTGCGTGGCGGGCCTCCTGCATGGCGGGCCTCCTGCATGGCGGGCCTCCTGCATAGCGGGCCTCTTGCAGGCCTTGATTGCTTTTGCCAGAAAACCTTATCCTACTGCTGCTTTCCTTCACGCTCGCTGTTGCTTTCTACAAGAGTGTCTAAGACACAAATCACTAACTAGTATTCAGTCTTTGTGTTTATAACCCCATACTGGAAAACTGACCAGCAGCTTTTGAGTGTGCTATCACGACCCAAAATACTTAAAGGGCGTCACTGTCCAGTATTTTGACTTATCTTACTATTACAAATCGGGCTGCATATAGGTTGCTGACGGACGAAAGGCCCATATTGCTCTTTCCCACCAAACCGAATTCCAAAATTCTTCTCCTACTTGTATCTCCAAAATGGCCATTGAAAACCCTCGGAATGTTGCGATGGAAATAACATCCTACCTCGTTCAGCATGTGTTTCTGCCATCGCAGCTTCCTCAGGGCGACGACTTATCTCACGGCAATGAGATGAATCTCGTTACATATGCCCATAACGCTCTCGCCGCGTTAAGGGACCATGTCGCAGAGTCTCAGAAGGAGCCCGTCACCTTGGCCGAGGGCCTGTTGCGCAATACGCTCCTGGTACACAAGTCTCTACGAGGAAGCTTGGTTGTGGACGAGGGAGAACTGACCAAGGTTTTGCGCCGAACTTGCGATTCAGGTAAGCTTGTCCAACGAACGCAAGGACGTCACTCAACGCTGACCTCACGATACAGGAGGCTCAGTCGCTCTTCACATTGGAGAGCAGAACGCGGGCGTTTTGATCAGCAGAGTGGACACCTCGCTCCAAGTCGAGGCTTTCGAGCTGTCGCCCTCAAACGAGGCAGTAATTAAGACCGCCGGACGATTGCGTCGAACCTTCCCAGGGACAGCCGTCTCCGTCAGCCTCGAGGATGCCCGGGAAGCCGGATTCATGACGACCCTGGCAGCCACCCTGAGCAAGATGAGCGCCCAGTCGGCTAGTGACACCAAGCACAAGACCAAGAAGGCCGGCCAGATGCAGGATGAGAACCGAGATACGAGTCACCCGAAGCTGGTCACAGAGCTGCTGAACGGATTCCTCCTGGCTGTCGGACAGCCCGCGACCTGCGACCGCATCTGGAAGAACACCCGGGAAGAGGTCCTGTGGAAGGACGCTCGTCTACCCTGGCGTAGATCTCCAATTTGGCTGCTCATCCGCGTGGCCGTTCAATTGACCCTAGTCCGTTCTGCTGCGCCTTCAGAAGATGGCGTCCAACTCTACAAGACTTTCATGGCATTCCTCATGGGCGACATACTCCAGAAGGGCATGGACGTCAGCCTCCACTCGGACATGCTCTACTCGATGACGGCGAAGCTCTCCCGCAGGCTGATAAAGATCGGGCCCGAAACCCCTGCGAGCCCCCTCGAATACGTCCGCGACAAGATGCGCTATGCAAACAAAGTTCTCCTGGGAAGATGGTCATACATTCTGAAGGACACTTCTATCGACCTTACCGATGACTTTTCCCGTCTAAAAACTATGAACTTCTCGCTGGACACCGTCGTCGCCAATCCTAACCTAGACAGCTTCCTTACGAGTTTAGAAAAGCGTAGCAACGCCAGCACGAGTCGAGACTTCACTCCGTCCTGGAAATTAGCCAAATACGATCAAGACTGTTCCCTGCCGCACTGTCTGGACTCCATGGCTTTAGACAAAGACCACATGCAGCTCGACCTCGCGTCCTTCGAGGCCTGGGTCGAGACGATGCTCGATCGCTGGATGGCATCGCAGCTGGCCCATGGCTACACTAACAGTTGCTCCCAGCTCCGGCAGCTCATTGAGGTATATCACCGCCTTGCCAGTTCCGAGTACGATGGGAACCCGGAGTCGACGTCCATCATGCTGCTGACCATACTGGAGCTTTGGATTGCCTGCGACAAGGCTGCCGTCCACGCGCACCCCCTGCTGGTGGATTACGACGCCGGAATCCCAACCGAGTTGTTCCAGAATCTCTTGCTGCCGTCGAGAAAGAAAATGGAAAGGTTCTCTCAGGCTGAGCGGTATCTCGCCAACCGCTCCCGCCACCGCATGTCCCGTTGCTCGGGTTTCCACGTGTACACTACCTATGGATCGCCAGACAGCTTTTCCGTTCGATATTTTGAGCAGTCGGGCCGGCATCAGACGCTCTTGGCCGAGATTGAAGCCAGTGCCACGGCTGACCGAGAGGAGAAGCGGCGCGAGCTGGCCAGGCTCAAGTCCCAATACCAATCACTCATGTCGCAGTATTCACGCAGCAATTGCAACAGCGTCAGTGTTTGGGACAGATGGGAGGGCGGCTACGTCGAGAGACACATCCCTGACCAGTGCACCAGGTGCACATATGTGAGCCAAGCCAAGAGGCTTCACATCTGCGTTCACGAATGGCCACTACCAAGGAACGGTTACGAGAAGAAGTCGGTTGTGTTTGAGCTCGCACTCCCACAGACGTTCGGCTACTGGAGGGAGGCCAGCTTCTACATCCTCATGAATGTTCTCAAGCTCCAGCACGGCGGCTTGGGACAGCCCAGTACCCGGTACCCTTTGCTCGCTTACGACGCTCTCCGACAATACGCGGATACCAATGTCTCTAAGCAACGCGTTGGTCTGTTGTCGGAGACAAAGCCGAATGTCGTCGTTCATCGAAACCCTGTTCCCGTCGTTTCGGCCAACGAATCTAACGTGCTCCTTAACAACGGGCTTCATTTCAAGTACTTCGATGACGCAAGATCCCACTTCATCAGAGATCTTGAGATCACGGACGATATCCCGTTGGATTGCACGTACAATCTACCGTCGGGCTCACAGTCTTTGCAAAAGTTCATCTACCGCCCTGCGTCAGCGCCAGATGGCCCCCCGCCGAACTCTGTCATCGCCTCGCAGAACGATTGCCCGCTGGAGATGACTGTCGGAGAGTACAAGGCTCTGGGGTCAATCCCGCTCGGCCACAAGATCCAGTGGCAGAACATACTTGTCCAGCTCTTCTCGCCTGCGGTCGACTTCAAGAAGTGGGAGGTTGCCCTGACAATCTGGCAGTGCATCCACCAAGCCGGTCCGGATAACGGATCGGTGTCGAGATCCGCTCACGAAATCTGCGAGGACGAGCGATTCGCGGGACAGCTTCTGGAAGGCGTCAGAGAAGCAACTCGTGGCTTCGAGGAGAACTGGCAGTCTTCGACTGCGCTCGCCGCCTTCATTTCGGTCGCCCGCCGACTGCTCACCCTCACGCAATCCTCCGACATCGAGAGGCAGTGTCTCGACTACTTGCGCCAGACCAGGAGTATCACTTTCCGTTGGGCCCTGAATCTCAGGGAGAAGGCTCGGAACACGATCGCCGACAGCGGTGAAGGCAGCGAGAGCGGTGACAGCAAAAAGATCGCTTTGCAGCGCAGGGCGATGGAGGTTCTGTTGATTTGCGCTGACACGTTCAACCTCGACTCGACACACCAGCGCGATGTGCTTGAGCATAGACAGGAGGCCTCCATCTACTTCCAGTGCGCTACCTACGTCCAAGAGTATTCGGACGAGCTGCTCACCTCTCTCGGAGCCCCGGTACTGTTTCTTTACGCCCGATGGCAGCGGACCTTGTACAGTTGCTACCGGTACGTGGCGACGCATGTCACATCAGAGACCAGCGCCGCACTTGACGATGCCATACTCGCTTGTTGGCCTGCGTACAGTCCCAGTGGCACTTGGAGGGTTCTCTCAAAGAAACACGACTGCTGGCTAGTGAGCTACACTGCATCGTCCAGCCCCCAGTCTGTTCACTTCGGCCTCGTCTCGGGAGAGTTTCTCGTCGACGGTGTGCCTCTGGATCGCCTTCCGGCGAATTACCGAAAGCACCCAGCCTACCGAACACTCTTTGGTCGGCTGTCTCTAGACATCATGCCGAGTCCTGTTCCAGGAATGCAGTATTCGTCGACGGCTGATTACGCGGGGCACGAAGTTCACGTGGCCCTCAACGCCAAGCCCGATCTCCTCGTGCACGCGGTGCAAGACGGAAAGAAGTTCGACCTGGTACCGTCCCATCACCTGGATGGGCGATTCCCGACCTTCTTTGTTGGTAACCACGTACACTGGTACAACCACGACGAGGGCTGCGTCGAATTCTGTGACATCCAGACCCCGTGGAAACGTTCGGCAGCAAATTGGAAGCTCCGGCGGTGCGAGGACCGCAGCGGCTGGGTGCTGTCCCGCGACGAAGACGTGCTCGTGGGCCTCAACACAGCCTCATCCAGGCTCTTGGCCAAGATACTTGAACCATTGGAGACCGCAACCTGGATCCACGTGATCCTTCGAAGCTCGAAGACCGTATTCATCGACATCCCCCGATCAGGGCTGGAGTTCACCTTGAAGCCAGGGACCTCTGAGGTGGTCTCTAGACAATACCGTGGCATGTCGGTCGATACTCTGCAGTCGATTGGCACATTGGTAGCGTTGCGCGACAAGCTGGCGTTGACGACCTCCCAGGATCCCGACTCCAGACTTCCTCCGCGCCGCAAGGTCCTGGTCTTGGAGGGAAAGGTTTCATACGTCGGCACGAATAACTATGTCAAAGTCAGTATCAGCAAGGGATTCGGTCAGAAGGCTCACGCCTACGACGTGGATGACAAGCTCGGCCGACTTGTGAGCAACGGCAGCCGCCAGAGCAAGCTCTTCATCAGCTACCTCCACGCTCTGACTTCGTTCTGCCTTCCCGATCCGCTCACAGGAAAGACCGGTACAGAGGAGGCCTTGACTATCCTGGCCTCAGCTTCTCTGAGATCTTTTGACTGTCTAGCACCGGATAATGTGGCGATGCTTGAACGCCTTGCTCGACTGACTCCTGGAAGAACATACTACCCTCCACATGAGCGTGCCATGCAGACTGTGGAGTGGGATAAGAACCTCAGCCCCTTATCCCAGAGTGGTCTCTTCCTGGAGCGCGTGCGTTCCATCTTTGAGGACGCGTTCAGGTCGGTATTCTTTTACCCGCAGCTGAAGACCGATCTTCCTGATCTGGATCACGTCGACGACCATCTGCTTCGCCGGGACAACATTCGAGCGTCCACGTTCCGCGTCTCGGGCTTTGGCGCGGAACTTCACTGCGCCACTGCGGACGTGGAGTACCAGCCCAGGGACCGAGTTGCATCTTCCGGGGGCGTGAATTCTCACTCGATTGCGCAAGTCGTCTTCGCCAACCGGCGCATCCTGTCCTATTTGCTTTCGCCAGCTCTCAGCGACCAACTGCGGCGCTATATAGAGAAAGGCCCGGCTGTCTCTGGTCTAGGCCATTCACATATACCTACTGCCACCGACATCGCCTACGACGCCGGCCTCCTGACGGAATCCTCCGACTTCATCACAACGAACTGGATAGCCCTACACAAGGACCTGCTCCCGAGGGTTTGCAAGTTTAGGCTTATGATCTGGCTGGCCACCCTCGCCTTCGCCAAGAACGCGCACATGGGCGTCATTAACACACTCGCAGCCTTCCGAACAACCCCAGAGGTGCGCGAGGTACAGTGTCCCGCCGGTGTCAGCTTCAAGCTCTCGGAAGGCTCCAACGTTAACAGCCAGGAGCTTCGAAGGCTCATCGAGCAGTTCATCCATCCCGCCAACATGGTTCAGGGTCACGGCGAGTCGGGCCGTGCCTATGAGCAGCGACACACGAAGTACAACACCGAGAAGAAGAAGGCCGTGAACGGCATCGTAGCCTGTCTGGAGTCCCAATGGCCCTGTCCATCGCCGAATATACCATCGAATCACGCCCAGTGGGCCTTTTGGAACAGGTATGTGAAGATCAAAGCGGCTCGTTCTTCGATCCAGCTGCGCTTCAAAGCGTGGCACGACAACAAGCTCTTCGTGGAGTATCTCGAGCGTATTGCGAGGGATATGCCCCAGCAAAACATCAGAGCTAAATGGCCTTCTATGCTGTTGATCACAACGCAGTGGAACCCCTCGACATCGTCTCGCTTCGTGAGCGCCGATGCCAGCTTCGAGCGCTCTATCCCGCCTCCTCCAGCACGCGCTCACCACGCGTTAAGCTCTGAGACTCTCTCTGTGTCCCGAGAGCGAGAGTATAGGATGCTGGGGCTACTCGAAAGGTTGCGCGGCAATGCTCAGGGCGTCTACGAGCGGCGCTATGTCGACGACCTCGACGCTAGTCATCAGGCTATGCAGCGAGGAGGCACTGGCAGCAACGCTACGACTTCAGAGGCTCATGGGAGAGACGAGATCGCAGAGAATCTCCGGCGGTGCAAGGAGGAAGTTTCGCGCCAGTACAATGCTATCACCAAAGCTGTTGTCAGTCTCGAGACCGGGCACGCTCCGAAAACAACCGAGATTTGCGACCTCTACTCTAGACCTCGCGTCTCACCTACGCTGATTCTGCAGCGGATTAACAAGGAAAACCTCGGGAATACGCCGATGGAGTGGAGAGAGCGGATCGCGGACTACGGCGTCGCCCTGACGCAACTTCAACGGGCTGAGAGAATGGTGATATGCCAGGACGACCCCGCCGCCCTAGAGAACGAACTGCGCAACCCGGGACACACCAACTGGGCACCCCTGAAGTATCCGGATACACTGCTCCTCGAGGTCGACAGCGGCATGATGGTGCGTGAGGTTCAAGAGAGCATCGCCGAGAAGATGCGTAATCCCCCCTCCGGCGAGAATGCAGTCATGCAGCTCAACATGGGCGAGGGCAAATCCGCCGTCATCGTCCCCATCGTGGCGGCCGCTCTCGCAGACGGCTCCGCGCTCGCCCGCGTCGTCGTCGCCAAGCCGCAGGCTCAGCAGGCTCAGCAGATGCTCGAGTCTCAGCTCGGCGGGCTCGTGGGCCGCCGGGTGTTCCACCTCCCCTTCTCACGGGCCATCAAGATCGGGCAGGCCGAGGCCGCGGCGCTGTTGTCGATCTGCGTCGACTGCAGGGACTTCAGAGGCGTCTTGCTCGTACAGCCCGAGCACATCCTCTCGTTCCAGCTAATGGGTATTGAGACGGCTATCAACGGCAACATGCCTGTCAGTCGTTCTCTCCTCAAGGCCAAGGACTTCCTGGACGGAGCATCTCGCGACATCGTCGACGAGAGTGACGAGAACTTTAGCGTCAAGTTTGAGCTGGTATATACTATGGGAACGCAACGGCCGATTGAACACAGTCCGGATCGATGGATCTGCATTCATCATGTGCTGGAGTTTGTCCGGAAAGCCAGCGCTCAAGTTCACAAGCTTTATCCCGACTCCGTCGAGGTGTCTCCTGGGCATCCTGGATGCTTCCCCAGGCTGCGAATCCTGAGAGACGATGCAAAGGACAGCTTGCTCAACCTCGTTGCTCGTCAGCTCAGCGAGGAGGGCTTTGCTGGACTTCCCATGGCAAGTCAGTCGAAACAGATCCAAGCTGCCGTCTTTGACTATATCTACGAGGTCAATCTGTCACAGGCGGAGATCGATGCGGTCGAGAACTCTAGGCTGTGGTCTCCTTTGACCAAGAACACGCTTCTCCTCCTCCGCGGCCTAGTGGCCTCGAATGTCTTGGCTTTCGTCTTCTGCCAGAAGCGGTGGAAGGTTGATTACGGTCTGGATCCCAACCGAAAGCAGGAAACCCGCCTCGCTGTGCCCTACCGCGCCAAGGACAACCCGAGCGCTCGTTCCGAGTTCAGCCACCCCGAGGTGATCATCACGCTTACGTCGCTGAGCTACTATTACGGCGGCCTGACCGACGAGGCCCTCCGTCTCACCTTTGCCCATCTCTTGAGGACCGACCAGGCTGACATGGAGTACCAAGCCTGGGTTGCTGACAGCCATCGTCTCCCCCCCGCATTTCAGCAGCTGGCAGGAATCAACTTGGACGACGAGAGGCAGTGCACCGAGCAGGTGTTCCCGTGTTTCCGGTACGCCAAGGGCACTGTGGACTACTTCCTCGCCCACATCGTCTTCCCGAAGGAGCTGAAGGAGTTTCCGCACAAGCTCTCGGCGTCCGGCTGGGACATTGGCGAGAAGAAGCCCCGACCGACGACTGGGTTCAGCGGAACCAACGACTCGCGGGCGTTTCTTCCACTCACCGTCGAACAGCTGGAAGACAAGGGACAGCAGCACACCAACGCTCTGGTCCTCGAGTACCTCTTGCAAGACGAGACCTCCGTGGTGTTGATGCCGAAGCGCAAGACAGCCGGCCAGACCGACGCGGAACTTCTTTTGGAGATGGTCACGCGTCTGGAGCCGCCCGCCAGGGTCATCCTCGACGTTGGCGCCCAGATCCTGGAGCTTGACAATATCGGCGTCGCGAAGCGGTGGCTAGCGATGACCGACGACCACGAAGACACGCAGGCCGTTATCTTTTGCGACGAGAACGACCAACTCTGCGTGGTCGATAGACGTGGCCGGGTTGAGAGCTTCCAGACCTCCCCGTTTGCCGGCCAGACCGACGTCTGTCTCGTGTTCCTCGACGAGGCGCACACCAGGGGGACAGACCTGAAGCTCCCGGCGACCTACCGCGCGGCCGTGACTCTTGGTGCGGGTCTAACAAAGGACAGATTGGTTCAAGGTGAGTTGGTTCAGACTGATACCCCACGACAACTTTTGCTAACGAGTCTCCATAGCCTGTATGAGAATGCGCAAGCTGGGGAAGGGGCAGTCGGTCACTTTCTGCGTTCCCGACGAGATCCAGCAGAAAATCCGATCACGTCGCAAGGAGAGTGGAGGAGCAATCGCCGTTCTCGACATCCTCGAGTGGGCGATTTCCGAGACGTTCACTGACCTTCGTCGCGGTATCCGGCTGTGGATGAACCAGGGGCGACGGCACCAGGAGCACAGGATCCTGTGGAAAGAGGCTCAGGGAAACGGAACGACTAACTTGGACACTGCATTCGCGGCAAGATTCCTGGAGGCAGAGGCCCAAACTCTGGAGAGCAGATACAAGCCCAAGCCGTTCCCCGAGGTGAAGACCGCAGAGAACTCCGGCCCGACAACTATGACAAGCCCTGATCCCATCACCGAGCGACTCCTCGAACTTGAGGGCCTTGACCAGGACTCGGCTACCTTTCGCGAGGAGCAGGAGCGCGAGCTGTCTCCCGAGATCGAGCAGGAGAGGGAGATCCAGAGGCCGCCGCCCGCAACGCCAGCAAAGCACTCTCTCCACGCCGATTTGCGGCGGTTCGTCACCCATGGCATTGTCCCGGAGGACTCCGAGGCTTGCATGCCGGCGTTCAGCGCCATGTCGGACACCACCGCCGCGCGACACTTCGATGTCGGCAAGCTGCCCGGAGGTCTCCTGGTGACGTCGGACTTTGCCTCTATCATCATCAAGCCACTCGGCATAGGCCACGTCACGGACCTGTTCCAGAGATCCGTCCAATGGATCCTGACATCTGCGTCGGGAACAGGCGTCATCGAGACGGCCGTGGTCATAAGCCCCTTCGAAGCCCAACAGCTCCTCTCCGAAGTCAAGAGGTCGTCCTTTGTCTCGTTGCATCTGTACTCTCCGCGACCCAACATGGGCTTCCGGCCCCTTGACGGCCTGGATCTCTACACGGTCCCGCACCGCGGCGTGTCTCCCAAGCCCGCTCTGTCGCTTGCCACGCAGCTGAACCTCTTCGCCGGCCAGCTGTACCTGAAGTCGATGGAGGAATACCGCAGCACCCGCCGGTTCCTGCAGCTCTCTTGCGAGAATGGCGAGGGCGGGTCGAACGATCAGAGGGATTCGGATACTCCTGGCAGATGCGACGAAGCACTGGTCCAGTTTTTGAAGGTTGTTATGACGAAGTTACGGAGAGACTGCGAGTCTATTGACAAGACTCACATTGGAAGGATCTTGGACCAACGCGTCCTCGGGCCTGGGGATTTCCGATGAAGCTGAGATAGAGCTCACCTGTAAAGGTTAGAGAGTGCCCTCGAGCCTTTGGGCTTTGAATTGGCCCAGATAGAGACTGTGACGAATAGTTAGTCTAGCCAGTAGAATCGTCATATAGGCACAAGTGAGTATATTGAGATATCTAAGGATCTAAGTAAGTGAATTGGCCTACGTGGCTGAATCCGTGCCTTTTAGGTATATGCTCCTAAGCATAGTCGGTGCCCTGTATCGATGCTGGCCCAGGCTTATCTTAGTATTAAGGCAACATGAAATCTTGGGTTGATGATTTAGTTAACTATATCTAGTAGTTTCTCTATTAATATCGAGGTAGGTAGGTATATATTACGACCTAACATACATAACCATACCTAAGGCCCGCCCCACAAGCTTACAGCGGCTACGACACACTATATATACATAGAAGACATAGGGATATAATAACTCCTTATAGAACAGAAGAAGTATAAAGATAAGTTACGTAATAATTAAGAGAAATAAGAAACCCGTATACCAAGTATACGGACCCTATACGCTTAGGATACTGTTGGTATACACACGTCAGCAGAGGCAACCGTACGGTTGAGACGAAGGTCAATATCAATTGTATTGATTCTGCGTCTGTATGTGTATGAGGAGGAGTTGGGCGAAGCCCACGATTCCTCCGGCGGTAAGGTGTAAGTGGAAGGTCCGTTTGTACGGGCCCTTACCACCTGCCTGTTCTACCTTTTCTGCCGACTGCCCCTAATCTAACAGATACGGACCCCGTCTAGAGAATAAACGGGATAAGAGATATAT
>JFFI01001587.1:0-19068 GCA_001563125.1 Colletotrichum salicis
ACTTCTGTAAACATACCCCTACGACTAGCTGGCCGTAAAATGTAGCCAGTTGGCACTCGATGGGATATGTGTTCTCTGAGGGCCAACATATCATCCGTACCTTCCGCCACTTGCTGGACCTTGTCGAAATGGTAAAGCAGAATCGTAATGAGAACCGGGAAGAATTAGGCCGCTTGGTTGTGAATCTATGTCAAAGATGGGTTTCGCCGTCGAACAACAATGCGCTGCCAGCTGTACCAGTATGTCTTTTTGTTAAAGTCCGATACAGATGGTTGAACCAAGTCCTCGTCGTTAAATGATCGAACCCAACCGTTTTCTTTAGATAGAACATGTGTACAATTCCGTCGATTTTGCCATCGAAGTCTGGTTGATGCGCCGTTTCAACGCAGCCGGCGAGATCCGGCCGCCAGGTGAACGCGGCTTCGCCTGGAGAGATGAGCGCAAAACGACAGCCGATGCCTTCCGTTCCATTTTACCCGGTTATAAAGACCCGAAGTTTCCACCACCTGACAAAGTTTTCCAAAACACGTTTACACTACGTGACTTTCAGAAGTTCGGCGACTTTATCATACAGCCTACCGACAACATCTTTGAACACTTGTTAGTGCGACGACATAAGAAGAGAGAAACCCGACTTACTCTCCATGTTTTCTTCCACGTTTCTACACTGCAGAAGCTTCAGGCATGGAAAGATTCATTGGATGGGTTAGTAGCTTCAGTACTCACCCGTCAACCAATCAAGAATAGTTCAGTACATATTGATTTAGGGGCTAGGATTTACTTTGACGACCCCAAATTCGTCAACGAGACAATGCAAACCTTGTCTCTGCTCCTACCACTGAACGATTTGGACAGCATAGACTGGTTCAGGAGTTATCGTAAAAAGTTTCAACGCAGCTTGCCGAGCAAGTCCAAGTCTTTGAGCGGAATCGACCCTCGTGCTGGGCAAATGGCGGTTAGTTCAAGACGCGCTGCCAACTACAACTATTGGCTCCCACGGCTGCTGGAATTGGGAAAAGAATTTCTGAACTATTCTCCGCGAACTCTTGGGCAATTATTGAGTGACCATCGGTGATACCGCGATTGGACACTGTACTGGGTCGGTCTCGTGGCGTTAGTGCTGACTCTCATATCCTCCATGACCAGTGTGGTGTCTGCCGTTGTGGGTGGCTTGGCTCTGAAGGATGATAAGAATGACAGAGAGTCGCTGACAGCAGCTTGCTGTTGTCAAGACATATACTCCGTCACCAATATCCTGACAGAGGCGAGTCTTGCTCCAGTGTCTGCTTCTGTGGTGACTCTTGCGCCCGCTCAGGTCATTGACCCAGCGCAGACACTGATTGTCACAATCCGCGTGACTACCACTGTCACGATGACAGAGGCTTGACGGAATTCCTTTTTCCTGGCTCTAGAGGTATCAATAGAGACTCAAAGACTTTGATTGGTTTATATTCATGAAGGGATGCTGTGATAGAACCCCCATCAACCAGCATGGCCTTGGAGTGAATCCAACACAAAGCACTAGATGATATTTTGAGACTTCCTTGAGTAAAAGACAATTTTCAATTTCTTAGATTATGGTTATGCGAGTTTCATGTTGGGTGTACCTTACAGAGCATTAACTATGACTGTGGTCCTCGAGACTGAGCAGCACTACGAGGGGTTCGTTCTATTCGTCTCTATTTTGTCAAGCTCTAAGAGTCTATGTGTGAAATGCCATTCACGCAGCTTCCAGCCTATGCCGCGCTTTCATTCGTTCGAAATTTCAAAATTCTAAACAGTATTCGGGTATCTATGAGCTCTCGTACTTGGCCAAGATGCTCTCAAAGTCTTTCCAGTTGTGCATAACGTCAAAAGCGCCAAGCTCCTCGCTGAAGAGCTTGATCATGGAGTCCAGCTTCTCCTGGCCCTCCTCGTAGTAGGGTCCGACGTATCCCAAAAGGGGAATGCCGGCGCTCTTGGCAGCGGTGGCACCGCTTCTGCTGTCCTCAATGGCAATGCACTCGCTGGGCTTGTAGCCAAGCTTCTCGCAGGCGTGGAGGTAGATGGCCGGGTTGGGCTTGGAGATGGGGGGGTCGATGCTGCTGGCAGCGGAGAAGATGCCGACGTCGGGCTTGTCGAAGAACTGGTCCATGTTGGTCTTCTCGATGGAAGCGACGACACGGGGCATGGCGGAGGAGGAGACAATGGCCATGTGGTACTTCTTGTCCTTTTGGAGCTTCTCGAGGACCTCGATGACGTTCTCGCAGGGCTCGGCCTTTGCGCGGAGGTTCGCGATGGTGGTGTCGAGCTCCTTGGCGACCCATTGGTCGAACTCGTCGGCGGGAATAGTGAAGCCGTGACGGGCGCAGAGGCCGGTCATCATGCTCCGGAAGTTCTGACCGACGAACTGGTGCATGAGCTCGGTGCCGCCATAGCGCTTCTCGAAGCCGAACTTCTCGAGGATCTGGTTGGCGAGCTGAGCGCAGGCCTCAAACGCTGCGTTCTCGGAGAGAACGAGCGTGTTATCGCAGTCGAAGAGGAGGCACTTGATCTGTAATGAGAGCGATTAGATGGATTAATCTTGAGGTCGCTCATGAGGTTTGCCCATTGAAGCTAAGATCTTGACTTACTTGAGGCATCTTGAAGGGTATGGAATGGCGATTCTAGGTAAGAAAAGATGGAGGAGAGAATAGAGTGAAGAGAGAAAAGTGACAGATTTTCAATGATCGGCGAGCTTGTGAAAGGTGGGGGGTCATTTTCAGGAACAATGCGACGGTCCCTGGGCGGATCATGGATGGAGGGGCAAGTGGGTTCCTAAAAAAAGAGCGCAGACAGGTTTCAGGAATACGGCACTACATTCACCTCCCTGTCAAGCATGTCTTATCGCAAGCCTCGTTGCCAATGACAGCAAGGCGTGGACAGGAAACCTCAAAGATGTTCCTGATAACTTCTACGAAACTGTATTCAATTATCTGGTATCAATGGCATCTTCTCTCTTGATCTGGAACTTGACAATTGTCTACAACATGAGGCTTTGAAATGGCATTCCTCTCTACGCTTCTTTCCGATATTGCCCACATGGAGGGGTTGGAGGGGCAGACCTCGAAAGATACACTCTATCGGCCCGCCCATTGATTCTCTTCGAGATGACCAACGGCAGGCCGCGAAAAGGACCGAAAAAATTCGTCCAACGGTTCTGCGACGGCATGATGTCATCTGATGACGTAGAGCGCAGAAAGACTCCATCAAAGTGTGGATTTCGTACAGAATGGATCCCGGTCTGACTCGTGAGCCGCGACAGCCGTCGACAACAGTAGACCCACGACGGTGAGGTGGATAGTCAACCGTTTTGATTTTGGATAGCAACTGTTTTATGGCTGATATCCGGACTGTATATTCTTTTCTGTTGAGCGTGTGTCTGCGAAGTTGAGGCGCCGAACTGTCGTGAAACTTTACTCGGCCGACAACGACACTTCCAAATCATCCTGGCTCGGTTTTGTATTTTCGTCAAAGTGGCCGCCGATTTGAGTCAACAACTGCCCCTGGGTCTGGGGAGAGCTACTATCATCAGGAGTATGTTCCTTCTTTGGATCCTTTGAGTCTTTCGAGCCTTCGTGCTGTTCGGTTCCTGCGGTTGTGCTTCTCTCTTCGTGCGAGGCTTTAGTCGATGGGGACGAACCGCGTTCTGCGGCAACTGTACTTGAGGCCTGTTGTGGTGAAGATTCGGAGGGTCTGAAGTGAGAGATTCAGCTGAGAAGAAATCACTGGAGATGGAAGGGCAATGGGGCTTACCGCTCTGTCCTTTGAGTCGGTTGAGGGTTCATTTCGTGTTGGGGTCTACTCAAGTCGGCATCGTTTCGCGTGTCCTCAGCCGGGGCTAGAAGGGATTGCTTCATCGTTGATGAAGTATTGATAGCCTATTTCACCATTAGCTTTTCCGGCTCAATGTTTGAAACAAGTTCGGTTCCAGGGTCATGGGAAGTTGTTCATCGAAGTCAATCACTCACAATTCGCCTGTACCTGAGCAAGGCTAGAGTTTGACGCTGTTTACCTACACGGGGCGTGTTGAAAGATCTGAGAAGCACAACGAAGAGTTGTGGATGTGTAAGTCTCGAGGTCGGCGTATCCTATTAATTACTCGTGAACCACAGGATGAAGATGGGTAGAAAATATGAAGCAGAAGACAAGCAAGTGCAAGGCGCGGTTTTCTAACCTCTCAGTTGACTCTAAATATTCCATAGGAAACTGACAGTATGGTTGTATCTATAGCGCTCCAAACCGTGATTTGAAGACTAGTATGCAGTAATTCACGCTAACAACGACATCCAAAGCCCTGGTGTCAGTATGTTCTTCTGATTCTTGAGTAAATTCTGTACATTTGATCAGCTTTGGTCTTAACCGCATCGTGCAATGCAGAGCGATCAAAGTCTCTGCCTAGCCGTTCCTTCGTGAAGGTGTGGTAGGATGCAGGAGACACGTCGCATGGTGGACAGGGTCCCCTTCAGCCAGTAGCCCCAACATGCTTCCGACAGACCTCGCTGAGGGGCCGTTGATACATGTAGATTTTCCGTGCGAATACAACGGACCCCTTAATGAGTCATCTATTACTACATGTCAGTATCTCTAAGTGGTAACAGGGAGAGTTGGGACATTTGAGGAAAGGACATGCCACTGAGATCACGGCCGCACTGGCGGACGCAGTGTTCAAAACTTCCGAAACTACAACGAGTTTACGGAACAATCATTGAAGTCTACTACAAGCTTCAAATTTCTTGACATGAGAATTGAGTTCCACGAAAACAACCACTTCGACGCTGGCTTTCCAGAGACTCTTACACACGTCCCACATTTTCCCAGCTTTTGAGTTCACCGGAAATGACGTTCCTCACGGCGGCAAAGGGCAGCAAGGCATAGAACTAGACTTCTGCCTTATCGGCTCTTCCTTCTATTCGCTTCAAAGGACAGGTGCGTAGGCTGCCTACTCTTCTAGCAAGGGTATCTAGTACATCACGCGTGCGCGGTGGCGCGCCCATGTGGACTCTGGGTTTCTTTCCTCTAGGGCTTGGCAAGGCAACCGGTCGCCTTGTCGTATGTCAGCCAATTAATCGGTGTGGTCACCTCGGTCAATGTTGTCTTCGGCCGTTTCCTTGGTGATTGCAAGCCCCTTGTCTCCTAAACCCTCGCTCAGAAGCGTTGGGGGCCGAGAATTCAGTAACAATGCCATTCGCTATGACCAATAGTGTCGGGCGTCTTCCCGATTCTGAAACATAACACCAGCAGACGCCCGCTATTCTTTCCAACATGTTGTCAATATTTTGATGCGCCCGTTGTTGTCGTGGATTCCAGGTTGTTGAGACAAAGCAGTTCCAGGTTTTATCCTGGTTGCTCCAGTCTGGATCGATGAATCGTACCTTCAAAGAAACTAGATTCAGATGCGTTCTATCCCACACATTTCCCTCTGTGTGTACTTTCCTCCATCGCTTCATGTCTCTGAAGCAACTTGGTGTAGGCTTGGTCAGGCACCCACGACACTTTCTGTCCGACTATACTACGTGGAATTCGGACCGCATTCTAAGTAATTTCCAACAAGCCACGGCGGATATACTTGTATCAACTAAGATCTTTTCATCCGTACTTCGATTCAAATGCCCCAAATAATTTATCGTATTGAGTTTCGATCTGAATACTGATTAGATAATCTGAAATCCTTCCAAACATTAGCGTTGAAGTTTCCAACGTCTCCGACAGATCCCATCAGCTTACACCCCCGCACAATCACACAAAAGTTCATCTGAAGACCCATTGAGCTACTTGGCTTGGAGTGAGTTCAATAAGGCTAGAGATAATGGCACCGCGAACTCGTGAAGAACTCCTCGCATACGGCATTGTCGACCCTCTAATCGAAGCCGTAGGTTCACCTCGAACCCCATTGACCTCTCCCACCTTGTCTAGAAGCTGACAACACCTCTCCTCCGCCAGGAACTCGCCACCCGGCCTCTCCAGGACCCACAACGCGGAGACCCTTACTTTGGACGAAATGACTTCTTCGCTATGAGAGAACACCGAGCGGCGCGGTTGCGTGAGTCCCATCACCTGCGCTACCTCCCCGGCCCCATCCCGGACCAGGTCCGCGAGGAAGACTGCAAAGTCACCATGAGAGACGGCCACGCAATCACTGTTAGGATCTACACCCCTGAAAAGACCCCGTCTGAAGGCAGCCCGCTCATTGTCATGTATCATGAGGGTGGATGGTGCATGGGTGATCTCTCTGATGAAGAGGTCAACTGTCGCCTGTTCAGTAGGTATCTCGGTGCAGTCTGCGTCAACATCGAGTATCGGTAAGCTCATGACTCCAGGCTCGGGCTTGGTAACAACATTGACGTAAAGCAGGCTCGCTCCTGAGTTTCCCTTCCCGGCTGGCGTCAACGACAGCTGGGATGCTTTGCAATGGGTAACTGACTTGTGCCGTCTCCACGACTTAACCGTGACTGACCAAGGATGATGCAACAGGTAGCCAGGAACGCAACCGAACTTGGCGCACACCCATCTCAAGGCTTCATTATTGGCGGCGGCTCTGCCGGCGGTAATATCACAGCCGTCCTCGCCCACCTTGCCCGCGATAACAGTCTCTCCCCGCCGCTCACTGGGCAATATCTATGCGTCCCAGCCATCATGTGCCTCGCGCCCCCCGAATCCTTGTCTGAGCAATAACGTCCCGAGTATCTTAGCCACCCCGCCGTCACGCCGTGCAAAGACCCGCTCATTGGCACCACCGTCGGCGATGGGGAAGCTGCACTGCGAGCTATTGTTCAGCCCGACCTGGAGAGTCCTCTATTCATTCCGTTCCACTATGGAAAGATCGGTCAAGGTCACAGGGGATTGCCACCTGCATACTTCCAGCTGGCTGTGTTGGATCCTTTCCGAGACGAGGGCCTCATTTATGAGCGGGTGCTGAGAGAAGAAGCTGGTATCAAGACGAAGCTTGATATCTACACTGGACTTCCTCATTACTTTTGGACCAATTGGCCACTCCTGGAGAAGAGCAAGACATTCGTGGAAGACACAATCAAGGGTGTCCAATGGCTGTTAGAACAGAAGAAGTAATAGATATCACCACTTTTTGATAGTGACAGTCATGTTGTATACATGGACTAAGGCTTGAGTTTACCAAGCACTTCGCAAATGTCGTTCGACATAGAGCAGCTCCTCAGAAATCAGTCTCATGCTTACATGTACTTATGCTTAGATACACAACAAAGCCCCCTTGGTGTCATCTGCCAACTTGGCTCTCCATAATCGGTTCTCATTCAAGATGAAGATCTCTCCATTGCGACCGAAGCAGAAGTTGGCAGCACCACCCTGAACAAGAATCTTTCCTAGCAAAACGCCCCCTGCAGACCAAATGTTGACCCCGTCACCGCAGCCGCTGTACACGTTCCCATGCACGTCGCACTTGATTCCATCCGGGATGCCGGTGTCAGCCATGGCAAAGAGACGTCTATTTGTCAGAAACGGTTCCCCTGAGTAAGGGACCACATCGAATGCGTAGCTACCCATCGTCAGTTCACTTGCCCTTATACAGGTGGCGAAACCTAGCTTATAAATCCGCGCCATAAGAACTCACATTGTTGACGCTCGTGTAAGATCAGTCGAACCGTCGCCATGAATCCAGTCGGTGTCTGTAATGTACACAGTCTTCTCATCGGGGCTGAAGCAGATGCCATTCGGCCGGCCAAAGCCATCAGCCATGGCCCTAATAGAGCCACGGATGGGATCGTATCTGTAAACTTGGTTGGGAAGTTTCGGCTTCGGCCGGATACCCTGCTCGTAGCCATAGATCGGGTCGGTGAACCACAGAGAGCCGTCACTGTGCCCCACAACGTCGTTGACAGAGTTGAATTCCCGACCGTGGAACGAGTTGACCATCATCCGCGTCTGGTAAGGCGGTTCCGCTTCCATAAAAACCAGGCCTCCAGACGCGGAGTGCGTGCCCTGGGCGCAGAAGACGATTCCGTCGAGGTAGTTGACGCCTCCGTTGGCCATGGTTATGATGGCGGGGTTGATCTCCTCACACTCCGTCTTGGAACTCCCGTCGGACGGTAGCGTGACGCGGTTAATCTGAATTTTGCGACCGCCGGCCGCATGGTCATTGTATTGATTGCTAGTGATGAAGAGCGTGTTGTTGCGCTCGATGAAGACTCCGGCCTCGTGAGCGAAAGGGTAGTCCTGGTTCTCGTGCAACAGCTCAAGCGACGGTGCGGAGCCGAACAGCGTCTTGACTCGGTCGTCGTAGACAACAAAGTTGGCCATTGTGAGGGCTACAAACGAGGTTCGGCTAGCTGGTTGAGACAGTCAGAGCCGTATTTTCTTTCCAAGAAGGTTCTTCGAGAAGTACTGCGAGAATCCTTGGCGTCGACACGTTGAACGGTTGGACGGCGGTCGAAGAGTATCAGTTGGGGCGGTTTTGTGTCTCCAGGTCGCACGGATGCGGGGCACGATTGCGGGCACGATGCACCTGTTCCTGTCACAGGATAGAGTTCGTGGGTCTGTGGCCAGTGTTCGGCGTCCGTTCGGCAAATGCTTCGAGAGCTGCGTCTCCCTCACGTGCATAGTCACGGGTCGACTTTCACACAGCAATGAGAGGATACAGCTTCTAATTGTGTTCTTCTGCTAAAAAGTTGTGAGAGAAATTCATGTCATTTTCCCCGGAGACCGTCTGGCTGCTGTAGAGTATTACCACGCTAGTTGCAGTCCAATCACCGTCAGCAAGTTGGGAGTCGAAGTCGTGGGAAGTTTGAGTCTTTCATGAAGTGAAATCAAAGAGTATCTCGAGGTTTTCAGGTCAATTGAATTTCTCAGTACTCGAAGA
This sequence comes from Colletotrichum salicis, assembly GCA_001563125.1. Classification (NCBI taxonomy): domain Eukaryota; kingdom Fungi; phylum Ascomycota; class Sordariomycetes; order Glomerellales; family Glomerellaceae; genus Colletotrichum; species Colletotrichum salicis. The sequence goes on from JFFI01001587.1 coordinate 8,852, forward strand.
ACTTGCTTGATTCCAAGTTTATCCACAGTGATGTATTCTCGCTAGCTGAATCACAGAGTTGCATTTGGTGTTTAGTCCGCCTTATGAAATCGAATGGTCTTATCCACGCTAGTCCAACTGCAATAAAACTGCTAACACAGGCAGGTATAATGCCGCAGAACATTGATTTGTATAATTTGTCCATACTTACGCCAATAATCTCCAATCAGCATCATTCAGTGTATCCAAATCCAATGCCCCTCTTTTGCCACAATGGCTTCCAATCTGTGCTTTGAGTCTTGGCCCAGCAGCAACCACAACTAAGCCCTGACTTCTTCGATATCCCTGACTTCATGCTTGCTATCTGTGTCATGGTTCGTATTCTCAAAGTCATCGCCAGCAAAGAGGCGATCGACATCTTCCAGCTCCAGTCCTTTGGTCTCAGGGAAGAAGAGGTAGATGACGGGCACCCATGCGGCGTTCAAGACCGCAAAGATGATGTAAGTCCGCCATCCAATACTCGAGATGGAGATAGGAGTGATTTGAACAACCATCTACATATTGAATCGATCAGCAGCTGCCGAAGTACATCATTTCATCTGCAGATAACTCACGTAGTTGAAAATCCAGTTGGTTGCACTGGAAATAGACGAGCCCAGCTGCCGAATACGCAGAGGCAAAATCTCGGAGCTGTGCGAGCACGGCAGTCAGCGCAAGGACTCCACACGAAGGGCAGAAGGATCGGAAGAAACTTACGGATAAACCCAGACAGTTGCCTGGAAGCCAATCGTGAAGGCGCCCTGGAACACGAACAGCATCGCTGCAGCACCAATGCCAGCTGATTTGGCAATGGCGGTAGAGTTCTGGACCTGGTAGATGAGAGCTGCTTGGACTGCCATGACGGCTGCCATGACGCTAATCATGGACAAGAGCTGTTACACCTCGTTAATTTGACTATTTTCCACCAAGCTTTGGGGAGATGAAAGGGGATGGGTATTTACCAAGGGTCGCCTGCCCACGCGGTCGATCAAGAACCAGGGAATAAAGGAGGCGACGAAGAACCAAGTCTGCAGGAAGCCAGACATGAGACTCGACATGTGACTATCGAAGCCGATACTCTTCTCAAATAAGGTACCGCTGTAGTCTTGAGCAGGGACAGCTGTTAGCACACCTTGATCCAAAGAGAAAGAAACGATTCTGGTTAAGAATACAACTCACAGATGATAGCATTGATTCCCCCGAGCTGTTGTGCGCCTTGTAAGAAACACGCAATGAGGAATCTTCTTTGGCTCTGAATACGATCTTGCACCAAGAGATCTCGCCACGAACTCGCGCTATTGTCGGCCTCGTACGATACCGTCTGCGTGATCGAGTTGTGGAGAGCATAGATTGTGTCCTCATCCTCATCGCACTTGAGGCGCTTCAGGACGGCCAGGCATTCATCTTGCCGATTGTGTGATGCGAGCCATCGAGGGGTCTCTGGGATGAGCTGCAAGATGATGAACATTGGCAAGATGCATATGCACTGCATAGCAACCGGGACTCTCCAGGCGTAGCTTTCAATGTGTGACGAGAAAGCGTAGTCGATCCAGTAGATGAGGAAGATTCCAAAGTTCAGGGTAGATAGCTGTGCGCAGACGTCTGTAATTCTTGGCGTCAGCGAATGTCTGCGCAATTTCCAGACTCCAAGATCGGTCGAGACTCTTGGAAACTTCAATTGCACCGGTTGTATCCAACTTACAAATGCCTCGGCTTGCCTTGGGGCTGAACTCAGCCTGTAGAACGGGAACGGTGGAGTTGACGATGCCCATCCCGATACCCGAGACAATTCGCCCGACAATCATCTGGGCGCGTCCATACGAAGCGGCCTGAATGACAGCGCCGACGACCATGATAGAGCAACCAGTTCCGATGGTTCTTCGGCGGCCATACTTCTCGCCGAATATCGCCGTGGCTACACATCCAAAGAAACATCCAACTAAGGTATAGATACCAGAGTCAGCTGACCACACTTGTAGACTTCAAGTTCCGTCATCAACTCGACTTGCCTTCGTAGATTGCCACAATGAGGCCTGTCATGGTCGGATCCGGAGAGTCGAACGTCGAGTTGAATGCCGGTGCATTGACTAAAGAGAACTGTTAGAAAGTGGTCCAACTCTTGGCAACTCGCTGTAGAGACGACCTACCCAGGCCTCCCATAAGGCCATTGTCATAGCCAATAAGCATGAAACCCAACGATGTGAGAACGCTGACGGCCAAGACTAGCCGCTGCCCTCGAAGTTCGCCCATCTTGTGTATGGAGGGAGTTTTGTCAATGTGAAGTCTGAAAAGGTGTGTAGCCTAGAAGATAATTTGCTTTTCCAACAAGAACGTGCGATGAGCACAAGAGGCACCTGCTTCCCCGCGAAAGTTGTCGTCCGAACGTCCTTTGCGAACGTTTATAAAGACATGGACACAATTTGACAAAACAATCAGACAGTTCGTGATCGTACGCCAAGTATCAAGATCGGCGTGGTTAGAACCACTTCCCCGGGAATCCACACGACACGGGGTAAAGCAAATCTGCGGGGGGTTTGGGGTTTCACTGCGGGAAGGGGGAGAAGTCCAACGCCGTCTGAGCCGTCAGCCATCTTGAGACCAATCGCGTCAAACTTTTTTCTGGCGACTGGCTTCATCGGAAGGCTATTCAGATGTTGACACGCAAGCATGAGGTGTTTGCTTCCTGGATACCCGATGCTGGCAGAGTTTCTGCTGGTGAGACGCGTCGGCTAGTGAAAGTTTGGACTTTTTGGTACGCATTGTGGCTTCATATTGACCCATCATCCGCGTCACGACTTGAAAGTCGGCAATCGCCAATGCTCAAAGAATTGAGAGTCGGCAATTGACAACACGAGTTCACTATCCGTTTGCCGATGCTCTCAATTACCTTGCAGTAGCAACCAAATAGTGTCCCATATCCGTACTAGAAAAAGGCGCCTTTGCCATGCGATTTACGCGAGAGAAATACACACGATGGTGCGCCATGTTGTGTCTCCGCGATTCATGCTCTAGTTAACTGCCACCGATAGCGGCGGCAATTGAACTTCTCGGCTATTCAAGCTCGGCCTTCGATCCGCCGCCTTCCCCCAACCCCTCACTGAGAGCCTTCTCAATCGACTTTATGAACCAACTCATCTAAACCTTCGGATATCTACCTCTGTACCTAGGGAATACACCAGATATCCCAGTCCAAACACGAGCCGACGAGTGCCTTTTAAATAGGAATAGCCCGTGCTTTGTTGCCTACCTATCATCAGTCACCAAGGTGCATACGAAGTTACGAACCGTCCGCAGGTCTACAAGGGTCCAACTGTCAAGATGGTCCAGTACAGCATTAGAAGCACGGACAACACCACCCAAGGCCGCCTAGCTCTAGTAACAGGGGCGAGGTAAGTGGACATCCCACCTTGACCCCTAGTGAGGCTGTCATCGTATGTTCCCGCTGACCAGATCATCTTCACCGACGATCAGTGGTGGCATAGGCTCATCTGTTGCCCATGCTCTTGCCGCAGAGGGCTGCGATGTCGCATTACACTATTCATCAAGCCAGGTACGGCATCACCGATGACAGATGGGGGGGCACGGGGAACCGTACGGGGCTGCGGCCCGTCGAGCCACCCTCGAACCACGGGCCTAATCTCTTCGGTATATTAACACTTCACAACAGGCCAAAGCAGATGCTCTAGCACAAGAGCTGCGTGATAAGTACCCATCACAGCTCTTCGTCCCCTTCCAGGCCGACCTCTCCTCCAGAGAATCGACCCGGAATCTGGTGCCCAGCATATTCGCCAACGGCGAGGTCGCACAGAAGCACAAGGCCGTCTCGGTGCTCGTCGCCAATGCCGGGCTCGGTCGCCGGATCCGTGACCCGGCGGACATTGGCGAGGATGACTGGGACGAGATGATGGAAGTCAACGCCCGCAGCCAGTTCGTCGTGACAAAGGCCTGCTTGCCCGGCATGCGCGCCCAGGGGTGGGGCCGTGTCGTTCTCGTGGGCAGCATCGCGAGCCGCGGTGGGGGGATCAACGGGTGCCACTATGCCGCTACCAAGGGTGCTCTTTGGTGAGTTTTCTAGGTGTTTTCTTCCTTTCTTCCTTTTGAGCTATGTCTATCCGCACTTGACATACTCGTATATCTATCTCAATCACTTTCCCAGCGGGATGTCCCGGTTTTGGGAGGGGTTTTCGTTTACGGCGAGACCGAGAGATGGGGGCCGAAGCTTGTCTAACTCTAAGCCGCAGCTCAATGGGTCTTAATTTGGCCACGTTCTTGGCACCGGAGGGTGTTACCGTGAATATTGTAAGCCTCAAAATTTCTCTAGTTTTCGGGCCGAGGGTCTCGTGGAGTGTAGTCTGCTGTTTGAGCTGTGCTGACATTGCTTTTCAGGTTCTGCCCGCCATGATTGGGGCCACTGGCATGATTGCCACTCCGAAATCAACGTGAGCAGCAGAAATCCGTCATGATATAGTCCCGAATTGACTATAACTGACATGAGCGCCCTATAGAACCTGGGATAGTAAAGATGACCTTGAGGAGTTAAGGTCCACAGATCCGGGGCTGGCCATTGCCGCCAGCGTCCCGGTCCACAGATTAGGCGCTCCCGAGGAAGTGTCAAACGTTGTCGTAATGTAAGTTACCGAACTGACCGGCGGGAACTATTGTGGTGCTCTTTTTGTACAATTTGCTGACCCGTGATCGCCGTCCGCCTCCAGGTTTGTCAAGACTGGTTACCTTACTGGCCAAGAGCTGGTCCTCGCCGGCGGGTTGAAATGAGTGCCGAATTAGAGGAGGAGACTCCGAGACCTTTTTTAACCACCAAGGTGAATTGGAGATTATTCACCGAATGAAATGCTACTTCGTGGGAAGGAAAATGGAATCTTTTCTGCTTCGTCGCAGATGACGAGCAGTAGTTTTCATGTTATTGGTGATCTCCACGCGATTGGACATGGATGTCGAGACCAACCTTGTAGAGAGTTCAACAGGATCCAGAATCCCAAGCAGCTACTACTATACTAGTACGGATAGTACAGATTACAGAGTGCTGTCAAGTACTCCTTGCCGTTTTTTCTTGTGGCGCCGCCGTAAACTTAAACTTCAAAGGAAGAGGGGAATTTGGGACGAGCTAGCTCTCGATCGGTAATACCTGCGAATTATACCCTACTCCTAAAAAGTATACATTGTGAAGTCTTTGTGGTCGCAAAACAGGGAGTGCGTAAACCTTCACCACCAAAAGGTGCGTCATGCATCGATTTTACGCCGACAATACCACCGCTAGACAAAAAACATTAAAACCCCCCCCCCAACTATCGCCGAAACAAGCCAGCCACATTGCCGTACTTCCGTGAATGACGGACGACTATCCCTGGATTGCCGTGCCGATGCTCTCTTTACCCCCTTTGCATCCGGGCTCTCACGCCTCCAGAGTTCCCCCTCAGTTGTGCTCCACTCAGTCCAAACACCATCGGTCCATCACCAACCGCCGCGTTGGCCCGACATTCACCGCGCGCTGCCGCCGCCGCCGCCGCCGCCGCCGCCGCCCCCTCACGCCCACACGCTTGGGCCGACGAAGAGAAACCGAGCACGCCGAGTCGCCGACGTAATATTCGCAACACCATGTCTGTGGACACCGCTGCCGTCGCCCCCGTCACCGACCGCCGGCCTTCTACGACGATGGTCAGTCCCCCGCAGCACCACCGCCTGCCTCACGCGGTCACGGCTACTGGAAAAGAGAGGCGGGTATCGCGAGCTTGCGTCTCCTGCCGGCTCAGGAAGACGAGATGTGACTTGTGAGCAACTTCTTCATACCAATAACCCCTTCTCACATGAGTTATGCCCATGAACACACATGTACACCAACACCCCACGGCATACAGGCCGGGAATCGGGTAAAGACTTGAGTGACTGGTTGGAAACTCATGAGAAACGCCCTGCCAAGGCCCAGCTCATCTTTGACTAACACCACATCGTTACCCCCTTGTGTAGAGATTACGGTGGTAACCCAGGCATACCACCCTGCCGTCGCTGTGTAAGAGAACAAAAAGAATGCGTCTTAGCAACGTCGAGAAGAGGAGGTCGACGTCCCCGCAAGTTTGTCCGCTTACCACAGAGTGAGGGCGATACCGCAGCCTTCCCGCAACAGCAACAACAACAGCACTCGGATGCCGTCACAGGGCCGGCGGCCTACGACTCGGGACCCAGAGGTGGTGACGTCGGCACTTCCTCGGCGACGAACCTCCGAGAAGACCAGCATATGCACCACCAGCGCTCCACCAGCCCGGCGGATTCTCGGCACCACAACGACGGTGACGAGCACTGGTCGTGCTCCCCCGAAGAGGACGACGACGGCCTGGTAGGAAGGCCGGCGAGTTGGCCCGGCTCCACTTCTCAGCCGGATAGCCCCGGCGGCCGGTCGACCCGGTCCCTTAAGAGCTCCGGCGATATCGAGGGCCACATCACCTCGAGCGACTTGTTGAACCCTTCCGACGCGCTGAACCTCCTGGCGCAGGTTGCTGATCTCGATAGGGAGGAACGGCGTGACGATATGCGACATTTGTCTGTGAGCGATGCTACAGGCCGGGATAAGTGCAGTCCCAGGAAAGGGTCACGCAAGCCATCTACACCTGCGGCAACTCATTACCCGCCCATCTCAGATGAAGTGCTAAGTCTACCTGTCGCTTCACGTCTGCTCACACTGTAGGTCACCTCTCACTCACGAGATCCCCTCCAGGGTACCTTCGAAGTAGGGCTAATCACATCCAGATACATCGACCACTTCCACCCCTTCTTCCCCGTAGCAGACAAATGCATCCTCACCCACACCCCCGCCACAGTCTCCTCCCTCATCGACTCGGAACCCCACCTCGTCACCGCAATCTTCACGGTAGCCTCCAAAGACGAGCCCTCCATGTCCCGCGTCCACGAGGCCTGCTCCCGGTACATGGAGACCCTCATCTCCAAACTCATCTACAAGGGGTCCACCACCGTCGGCGCCGTCGAAGCACTACTAATCCTCGCGCAGTGGGCGCCGCAGAGACTGCAGGAGAAGCCGACCATCGGGCGCGGCGAGGAAGACGAGGGCGCGTGGATGCAGATTGGCGTCGCGATACGGTTAGGGTACCTGCAGAGTTTGGAGCAGACGGGGTTGCTGTCGGATAAGACCAGCCCGTCATCGGAAACGTTTCGGAGGAAGAGGTTGGTTTGGGCTGGTAAGCCTTTCCTTGTAGACAAGTCATAACCGGGTCGTGCTGACGTTTTCGCTTTTGGTTCTTAGCGTGCTATATGAGCGACAGAGAAGTATCGATCCGCGTGGGCAAGGGCTTCTGGTCCCGCGGACCGGGGCCGTCTACGATACCACGCTCTGCGGACTTCCCGTCCCTGAGGATACAGGAAGCCGGTACTGATAACCTCGGGCAGCTGTTTCAGGCTCAGCTCGAGTTGATACAGCTCTTCAGCAACGCTCATGACATACTATACTCATCGTCAAGTCATAGAGCTCAGCTGTACCTCGGTGGGGAGTACGTGAGGTATATAGTAAGTCGAGTCCTCCGTTTGTCTCTCCACTCGGAGAAGTCGTAGTTCATCTCTTTCGGGTGTCAACTCTCTTGACCTTCATCGGCTTACAACAATAGGACGACTCATTCGCAGTACTTCGGAAATGGAAGATCGTCTGGGGAAGTCTAAACTGTAAGTCTCTCGCAAACGCACCTTTGGACTCACGCTCCATCCACAAGCTCAACTGACCACTCAACTTCCAGTCACCCCATTGATAAAAGCAGGTCTCAACCTCTCCTACGAATTCCTCCGTCTCTACATCAACGCCTTCGCCTTCCAAGCAACAATCAACCGCGCAATAAGCAAAGCCCGCCAACAACAGCAACAACACATCCAGCAAAACCAACAATACCAACAGAGCCAACAGAACAAGTTCTCAAAAGACCAGACTCAGCAGCACAACGGACACGAGACAACGACAGGTTCGCACGCGCCAGCAAGGCACGCGCCAGCAAGGCACCCGCCACCGCCGCCGCCAACGGCAACAATTAGCCCCCTCTTCGCAGACCTCGCCAGCACGCCCGACGCCCGCTTCATATACGAATCCATGGACGCCGCAAACTCGCTGCTCAACATCCTCAACTCTTCTGTAGATCCGGCTACCGGGTTGAGGTATATGCCGCTCAAATACTACCTCTACGTCATCTACGCGGCCGTGTTTCTGTTCAAGGTACGACGATCTCACTCAATGACATTCCCTCTATCCCCTCGCATATCTTGCTAACTATCCCACACAGGCTCGTCTTGCGGGTGCCCTTGGTAGCGAAGCCTCAGAAAGCGTCCGCCGCTCAATAAACGTCACAATCGAAGCCCTCCAACGCTCGTCCATGAGTCCACACAGCCTAGGCCAGCGCTATGCACGACTCTTATCCCTTCTTTGGAGGAGTAAACCAGAGGAACAACAGCAGCGGAATCAACCTACCCTACAGTCCAATGTAACCATCTCAGGTCCGGACGGTCAGGCAGTCGATGCCACCAACGGCGGCGTGCCGTGCCCGGCGTTCGGCCTCCACAACGGATCAGGTCCCGGGTCCGTATCAGTGCATGTACCAACTGTGCCGAGTTCAGCCAACGCCAATAACAATGGCTACGGAGGTCTTGGCGGCGGACATGCCGAGAATCATCACCAAGGCTTCGGGATGTCACACGGCCACGCGCACTCTAACATGGCTGCCTTTCCGCATCAGCCTGACCTTCTCTTCAGAGGTTTCTCATGGCGAGATCTAGATGACCTGGGGCAGTTCATCGGGCCGGCAGACATGAACTTTTCTGATTCTGCCAACTTGGCGGTGATGGGCGGGCCGATCAACTTGGATGAAGGAGCAGGGTACGACGTTCTCTGGCCAGGGAACGATGTGGTATTCTAGCGTCCTTCTGACTTGAAGCTTCGTCACGATGGATATGGACTCCTCATGTGATGTTGGGAAAAGGGGTCAGGGCAATGTGGTAATTGGCTTTAGCGAGGGCACTTGCGTGGATACGGAAAAGGAAAGAGGGTTGCGGCGTTTAAAAGTAAGAGACTTGCCTGAGGTAATCAGACGAATCATCCTTGGGACCCTTTGGGCCGCGGATGGTATCAGCAATTGAGAAAGATCGCACGGAGGGGAATATTCAACTTCACAGTGCAAGTTCATGTCCTTGATCCTACCTCAGTATTGCGTACTTATCTATGATAAGATACGAGTGAACTTATATATCTCTTCAGGAAGTGACACAGTGCACTCTTCAGCCCACCGTTCTACTGCGAGTGCTATAGTCCTGCAACCAACCTTAAATATAGACAAGCTGCCCTGAGCTTTCAGTAGTGCTGCATCGGGCATGATAGGAGACCGGTAGGGTTAAAGGCAAGGCCCCGGAACTTACATAAACAAGCACGTACACGCTTCGGTCGTCTTTTCAAGAAGGGACCAAGATCGAGGCGAGAAGAACCGGGATCCCAAAGTGAGCCTTCAAAGGAACCTCTAAGAAAAGTACAAAGGATCTAGGAATTCAACATCATGCTACATAAACAGGATTCCCCCGCTGCACCACTACCTTTCACGCGTCTTTGTATATTCGAGCTCAATACGTAGCAGAGGGCTGACGACGATAGTTAATAAGGGGAGGTTTTTAATGATAAGGTATCTACCGCCCATCTGTCCCTGAGTTCCTAAAGAAATTAACTGCTCTGACTTCTCAATCACTGGCCATCTTCATCCTCTTCTCACTCTGCTTAGACCCATACTCACCATGGACAACAACAACAACCACAACAATAAGAACAACTGCCGGTCCCAAGTCTGATGGTTACGGTATCACATCTTTATAGAATATTAAGCTGTTCTGTCTCTCTTCTTCAATTTCAGAATTCCACACGGGGGTAAAAGAAATTGTCGGAAGGCAGGCACACTCCGAACCTGCCCAGCCGGAAAGAGCGCCGATGTGTCAAGCCTCTATAAAACCCCACGGCGAGAGCACTTACGTCTTCGCTCAACCAAGTCTGTGTTTCCACAGGTTAAAGGACGCCATCGCAAGGTTGCCATCATTCTCTCAAACCACCAGGTAGCCAGCCGTAGGTACTAAACACCTAGGGCTCCCAGCCAGTAGCACATCTCATCCTATTCTAAATCATATCCCAAAGCTTTACCCGTCACTAGGTACGCTTTCCC
>JFFI01001588.1:0-44058 GCA_001563125.1 Colletotrichum salicis
TAATTATATGGTACTAACCCTAATAAACTAACTTACTTGTGGGCGAAGATGGCCCCTAATGAGGCGGACCGGATTGGAAGGGGTATATGTCTCTATAGAATAGTAATAATGTATAAGCGGTAGAGGAGGGACTCGATGCAGTGAGCTCACTGAAGGCTTGGACAAGCAGGATTTCGGTATGCGTCGCTAAGGGCGGAGACTCTGACTTCCAGAGTCTCTAGTGTTGGTGACCTAGAAGTTGGAGTTACCATGCAGGGCTCAGTAAACATTACCGGTTGGGTGGTATATGTTGGCAAGTCCACGAGGGTTGAAGGTACTTATAGCGTGGCGTTGAGGCGTGAAGAGCTTCATCGGCCTTGACTTCTCATTCATGTAGAGTCCACGTTACGTTACAATGCCAGGTTTGTTCTAGTGGAAAAGCCTTGTTGCTTATCTTCTGTTTGAGTTGCCTTGAAAAGGTTAGGAGAGACTTCGAAAAGTAGGTGTTCAACTTGCGGCTTGTCCTCTAGAAAAACTTGATGTTCGGAGACTCACTCTCGAAGACGCCTCTTCAAAGATTTTCTGATTGGACTTGTGAAGTTTGGAATTGTCTCGATGGGTTCACGTAGAGCACTTAATGAAATGCGTATCTAGACGCCGTTTCTGGACCGTCATTGCCTCCTCCATATCAGTTGGCTTTGCTACACATGGCGTGCTTCGCGAATCGAATATAGCGCTGATACGGCAATCCTGACGATGGATGCTACCGAGACACACATGACCCAGAAATATAATATCTATGCGTACAGGAACGGGCCTAGCGGGGGAATCTTACGCGGTATGCTCCAGCCCTTTGGTTCTTGCCGCCATAAGGCATCGAATATCTCTTCGCCACGTTGGAAGGGCGATGAAAGGCCATGTAGGGAGCGACTCTGGGTCAACATGAAAGCCGATCGTGGCCTTACGCATCCCACACAAAATTATCCTAGTCAATGTTGGCTTCGGTTCTCTCTATCAGACACGCAGCTCGCTTACCTTGGTATGTTCTTCTCGATACGTTTTCTTTCTTTTTTTTTCGATTAAGGCTGAGTCGGGAGGTGGGGATTCGGAGACGAAGAACAGGACAGACTCGGGCAATCCGCAAGGGCAGATTCACGCTACAATGGTGGAGGAGCCTTCACTTCGTCGTCCCTGTGAGGAGGCCCCATGGAAAGAAAGCAGGCGTCTCCTGATTGAACAAGATGTACTTCACTTGACAACCTATCGAGAGATCTTCTGGTAGATCACCTTTGGCAAGTCATTGTGCAGCCTTTGGGAGGGAGAAATTAAGCGGCCCAGAAGGTTGTGATAGTTGAACCTAGTCTCTGTGACATCCAAGGTCAGAGTCACGCGGATAATTTTGATTGAGCGGCAGAGCAGGCAATGAAGATATCCAGCGGGAATCGAAGCTATTCTTGTCATGAGTATCTGGCGTCGCGATGATTTCCAGAGAGACGTAAACAACCTCCACCGCCTGGATCTATCCGCTCCCACGTGGCTTGTAGCCCACGGCCACATTCCCCTTGAAGGAATGACGTGATAGACGTGGATTACTGCCCGGTCGTATCTCTAGACTTTGACAAGGCTGGCGAGAGCACAGGGGCCGAACAGGTCTCTAGTCGGCGCCTTCTTGCAAGCACCCTCACCATGGCCCGAGCAAGCCAGGAAATGATCAAGACCGAGAGAGGCTTTGCTCTCTGCCAGCCAGCTACAACAAAACATCGTCAAAAAAAGAAGATAGTTGGCAAGTCTCTCCACTGACTCCCCCAGCTCGAGTCATCTCATACACATGGCTCGATGACCGATAAGCTAAATCCCTAGCAGGGGCATCCACATCAGCTGAGTGAAGTTGCCTGACCTTCTTCCCCATGGGGGGCGGGGGCCTTCGATACGATGACCTCGAAATTCCGTTTTCTGGTGGGCAACAGCGTGAAAGAGAACGGACCGTTGCCGTCTCCCAGTGGGTTTAGCCACTGGGCTTCATGGCGCCTTAGTCGTGTCCTAACACGTTGGTAGACTTCCACGCGTTTTCCAAGAACCCCTCGAGGTTGGCCGTGGCTGTCCCGTGAATACCCCTCCCAACACCTGTGATACCAGATCTTCAAATTCTTACTACGCATTCACAAGACGGCCTCATACTTCAATTTGCTTCCTATACTTCAATACCGCCGAAGTCATTTCATCAACACAAACCACATCCCGTCAGAAACCTCCCCAAATTTCTAGAGGCCGAGGAACAGACGTCGTCCCCGTCCCCCCACGTCCAGTCCATTCCGTTCCATCCTTAAAAGGCAAAGAGTGGGTCAAACCACTAGGTACCAATTACCTTGGTTTTTTGCACGCTCGCTTGCTGCTGCTGCTGCAGCACGTCGGCTCTGCGAGACGCCGTTGCACTCGCCAGTTTGCGCTTCCCACGCCCACGCCCTCGGTTCTCCGAATTGGAGAAGACCAGCACCAGCCGCCCAAAAAAAAAAAAAAAAAAATTTGAGCCCAGGTCTCAAAAAAATCGAACGAGGTTCGCGTGAGGGGAAACCTGCCATTACCCTGCAGCCGGGACCGTCATAAATAGAAAAATTAAATAAAAGGGTGGAAGGATTACTTAATCTCTCCAACGACATCTCATCTCAAAATCAACGTCGGGTGGTGCGAAGACTGCGAAGCCAAAAATTAACGCACCATCACGATACACCCGACCACGAATGCCCGCTAAACCTCGCAAAATACGGTGGATGAGAGAAAAACGGTGACGAGAACGGGAATGGTCTTGGATGGGATAAAAAAAGATCCATGATGCCATTACCGTTCTGTGGAGCCCTTTAGCAAGTTCGAGTCCAATCCCGCAGCGCCTGACCGTCGAAACCTTTACGTTGGGGACCCGCAAAGCTGATCCCTAAAGGGGGCGAGGGAAACGGGGGGTGATGATCGTGGTTCGGGAAGGGGAAAAGGTGTGGGAACAGGCGCACGAAGGAGGTACTCGCGATAAGAGCAGCAAAAGACTAAGTACACATTGTCTTTCCTTTTTGTTCTGCTTGATGAAACGGTGGTTATTCGCGCTTGCCTCGTTTCCCAAGTGGAAGAGAGAGACTATGCAGGGCCTGTTTGGCCACCCGTGACCTGGGAGATATGATCGAGATCGAGAGGGGAAGCACATGCTCGGAGTGAACGGATTGATCTGAAGAGGACAGGAGAGGGGAAAAAAGTCAATGGCGAGGCTCGAGATTCTCATGGCTGGTTCAATGGCGTTCACATGCGTTATCTGATTTCATCTGGACTTTTATCATTTGGCTTTCCTGAAGCTTTTTACTTCAAAGCTCAAGCTTGGTCAAGCTTACGACGGCGAAAGTTTTCGTCGCAGTTTGAAGGGGGGGGGGCTGGGTGGAAGGCTACCAAAACAAACGGCCGTTCGTCGTCCAGAAAGGACAGGTGTGTGTGTGTGTGTGAGCCGAGGGGGTGTGTGAATCTCCGCGACGGTGTTCAACTGTCTAGGTACGGATTACAGCGTTGTCGGACGCACGACTCGGAGCCAAGCTTCGACGATAAGGACATACGTCGAGGTCGAGCGGAGCACTCGGAAACCGAGCACTTTTCTTCCGGGCTAGGCCACGGAGTCTGGAGGATTCAAACTATCGTTGGCAGCGTCAATGGTAGTATGCTGAGAAACAGTGGCCTTCGTTTACGGTTCAGACTGCGCGGGTACCAAGCTCGAGTGAGAAGCGAAGTGATGAGAAGCGACAGCGGTCGGTTTGGCTCTTCATTGGCATCTCAAGAGGCGTGTCTTCAGCGGATAGTGCCTCGTCTTCCCGTGTGGCATCATCATCATCATCATCATCATCGTCTTCTTCTACGGCAGCAGCCTCAGAATGGATCACGGAGGGAATCAAACTGGCGATGTCTGCTCCGCATCGATGGAGCGAAAGTGAAGTCACTGAAGTGAACGAGCCAGCAGATTGATAAGTGAGAGGAGAGGCGCAGGGCAGGAAGGATGGGCATGGCATGGTGCGTGATTGCAAAAACCCCGTGGGGATGGATGCTGGCTTCCCGCCGCCAGGCACGGGAGACACCCGCAATAACCTACCGTGGTGCCTAGGTAGCTCGAGTGAAGCTCACTCAGTTCTCACTTCACATTGGCCAATTCGACCTCGAAAGATCTCGGAAGCTTCAAGCTCTGGCAGACTGGTCCCTTCCCCAGAGTGGAGATGAGGTGCCTGGACGAAAGTTCTCGGGCGGTGAGATTTTGATGGTTGCCGGGGTATTGTAACTGGTAGTGACGCAGAATTTTGACCCAACCTCACGATCTCATGCCCAATGCTCAGATTTCCATCAATTGCCTCGCGAAAGTCATCAAAGTCGGTGATCATGAGTTTGAGGTTTGTAGTATTTTTACAGAAAAATTTGTATCAGGGCCAGGAGCCACGGGGGTAGGCTGGCTGAAGCAAAAGATGGGGAGATGCAAAACTTTTTCGCTGGTAAGAGTAGTGCGTTACCTCGTCCCTGCCACAGACCAATTTCCATCTATACAACACAGCAGAGCCGTGCGGTCTATGACCTCTAATCGTCTAAAATGCCCACCATGCTGTCTATCCCGTCTATTAACTCTAGCTTGTCATGCAGTGTGGAGTGGGTGATGCTCCATTGCGTGACCATAGGCGAACCTGTCTCAAAGAGGTGGCGGTCAAGAGAGCATAGCTCCGTCCGAAAGCTGTCTCCTTGCCTCTCCCCAGCTCGCCAGTGCGAAATAAATCGCTTACGTCTGTCGTGGTTGTTAGTCTTGATGAGTCTTGATGAGATGAGGATGAATTGGTGATGACGTACGAACTTGGCCATGAGGGCAACCATGAGGTCGAAAAGACCGATAGCCTCGACGAAAGCGAAGCCAAGAATGGCGTAGGAGAAGAGCTGGCCACGGAGGGCAGGGTTGCGGGCAACACCGTTGAGGAGGGCGGCGAAGACCAGACCGATACCGATACCAGCACCGGTAAGACCGATGGCGGCGGCACCCATACCCAAGTTCTTGGAGACCTCGACCATGGCCTGGGCAATCTCAGAAGAGTAGGCGCGCTTGGCCTGGATCTGGGTGAAGACCTTGGAGGACTTGATGGTGGTGGCCTGCTGGCGCTTGACAGCCTGGAGGGGGCTGGAGAAGCCTGAAAATTTCGCAAATCGAATGTCAGAACAATCGTGGTTCTCTCATATCTTTATTGTTTTCTCGACTGGGAGATGGGAAGGCGACGATATCGAACACATTGTTAATATCGGATCGGTGCCGCGAGGCCAATTGATGTGATTGCTCATTGGCTTCGATGTCGGCGTCGGTCTTTTTTTGCTTGTTCGATGCCTTTCCCGTTTCCTCCCTTTGTCTCCGTTCGAGTAATATTTTTTTCAAGACTTACCAGTGATGGTGCGCTTGGGCATGGCAGAGACGCGCACCGCAGGACGGGCGGCCTTGGTGGCCATCTGAGTGGCGAGTCTGGAGGCGAGGACACGAGTGGAGGCCATTGTGACTGATGTGAGGGGAGATTGTGGGATAGACGGTGATGGACTGGGAGGAAGAGAAGATAGGAAACAAGGACAGATTGGGATGGAGGTAGGTAAAGTGGAAGGAAGAAGGAGGAGAGAAAAAAAAGCTCAAAAGCAGGTTCGGAAGGGAAAAGCTCTCGCTCAGGTGACGGGCAAGCTCGGTAGAGAGGAGAGGGCAGGGGCCCGGGCAACGGGACGGCGGAAGTTGATCCAGATGGCTCGCCAGCCAGGCCTCAGGTTCCACGCTGGAGATGATGAGCCTGAGGCTTCTTCAGGAAGTGTGGGATCGGATCAAACAGGAGACGGCAGAAACTGGTGAGCATCCGTACTCCGTACCGTTTGTGTATTCACTAGACACGCCTATCCGTCCTTCCCTCCTCCTCGGTGGGCCCGGCGCTGGGGACGGATTCGCAATGAACGAGGCGTCCCATTCAGGTTTAGACATGAGCGGTCATTGACATATCGTGGACCTCCATCCACCAAAGAGATCCAACACACACGCCCTCGCACCGATCTCGGGCATTGTCGGGAGGCTGGACGGCGTAGGGATTCCCTGGACGGGGAGAGGGAGGGTCTGAGAGATAGTTGATCTTGGGACCTTTGACCGTGCCTGAGGCGTTTGTACTTGCTGGATATGCCCCCTTGGCCAGGAACACGAATCATGAGAAGTGGGTTGCTGTATCAAGGCTAAGGAGAATCCGCAAGGTTGAGTCCGTTACGGCCGGCTAATCGATAATCAACATGTAGGTCCAGCGTTTGCTACCTAACTCAGTCTTTGAGACGGCATAAGCACGCAATGTCTATGCTCCAAGCACCTTGGCTTAAAGGAGACCAAGCTCACTGAAGCTTTCGAGATAAGAAGGTATTGGTGCCGGAAACACACGGGCTGAGCGTGGATGGGATTCCCATGGCGAAGGAAATTTTTCTCTCTCAAAAAAGATTCCCTCAGGCACACAGCGCAAAGAGTGTGAGAAAAAAAAAACCGCCAAATGTCAGCTTTGATATCAGCCGGGTCATGGCTTGCGGTGACCCCCACCCGATACCGTCAAAAGCCCCCACTCTGAGGCGCCCGGGTCCAATCAGCCGCAGCCTTGCACTCGCACGTGGGTGGACCCGACAAAATAGCTCAGGAAAAAAAGCGTCAACGCCAGAAAGAAAGTGGACACGATGACCGAGTTGGAACGTTGGTCCCAGAGATAAAAAGGGACGCGGTGAGACGAATCGTGGTTGAAGGAGAGATAACGAGTTGGACCAAGGTCTCCCTCCGTTTTGTCGCTTGCGTCGATTTGCATTTCATGTCGTGCTCCCTCCCTTCACTTCCCAACCGCTCTTCACTTTCTTTCCTTTCACTGTTCTTCCCATCTCCTTATCAAACTTTTCGTTTTTTCGTTCGAGTCGATGCCGCCGCCAACCATCAGCGAAGATGGGATGAAGTCAATCGAAGCACGCACGCATGCCTTGGTCAGCCCGGTTTCCTGTCAGGGACGCTTGCCGCCTGACTGCACACACACCCCTTCCCCTACACCCCCGACTGCAAGTAGACGAGTGTTACGTGAGATCCCGGCAGCACCCAGAAACCTGGCTGGCGTGCTGGCGTCCACTGGCAGCGCTCCGAGGGACGCTGCAGTTTTCTCGTTGCTGGACAGCTTGGCTCTACCGATGAGCGACGGACGTGGCGATTCGTCTGCCAATGGGAGGTAGGGTCGCTCCATTGAGCCGACGTCCGAGGTTCCAGTGTCTGAGATGGCCGAGATGGGTGCGACCGCAACGCCGTAACCGTAATGTCGGGATCCACAAAAGGAGTATCTGCGAGATTGATTCAGCGTCAAACGTAAAACTAGCGTTTGTCAATCCCAGCTGTCGGTACGCGATACGCAGGTCGCTCGAAATGATGCGTGGGTCCGCCATGTCTCGGAGGTCGAGGTACCTTTTACGGTTGAGCTTCACCCGTGAAGCGTTCAGGATGAGCCTGTGAGGTACCGCCCTCCGTCCAACCATTGGGGGTGAGGCCGACGCCGGGAGAAAATTTTTACTCCTAGCCAAGCTGCTTTTGCTAGTGCAAGCGCAAGCTTTGATGGAGAAGAAACGCCGAAACGCCCCGTTGGTGCTCACCATACCGCTTCGCTGCCATTGTCTCTCGGTACATGCCTGAGGCTACAGAGCCTCAAAAATGACGCATCATTGTTGTCTTTGTCTCTGTCAGGGTGTGCGTCTTCTGCGTCAATGCCAATGGCGTCGTCCAGGGCCTGGAAGCCAGTGGTGGTTGAGCTAGAGCTTGTGCTTCTGAATCATGCGTCTAGTCTGACATTCTGATTGTATCTGAAATTGGAAGTCTCGACCAAAAAGCAATGATGTTTGCTTGTATCAACCATCTTTAATGATGCGGACTGATAAGACGCGGAAGATCGTTGAGCCACTGGGCCAGGTGGCGTCAATTGATTGCTCAATGAGGGTGGTATCGGGATGATGGATGATGGAAGCTGACGGTGTCATGGTGCGATAACGGGACAGATGATCTTGAAGCCAAAAAAGACCCAAAAAGTCACTTCTTCCCTCCAGGGTCAAGAGAGTCTAGATGTTCTTCACCTCAGGCAAGTACGGATACGTATACTCCGTAGGTTCTTACCCTATCTTCCCTTACGAGGGCAATAAGGTAGCTAAGGCTACTAGTTCTGTCATTCCTTCCCTGTCATTGTCCTAGAGGTCTAGGCTCTTTCTTCTTTCTCTCCTTCCTGTTTTGCCGGCAATTCTTGCCATGGCTATTTCCTTCCCGTCCCTTTCCATGTCTCTTGCCGGCCTAAGTTAGGTAGGCGCCGTCTGGCGGTATGTCGTCGCCTTAGGCTCATGCTTCCATGCTTATTCCGCGGTGGCTGCATCATCAACCGAAACACCCGATGCCGCCCAGCGCGCCGAGAATCGATGAACGGGCAGGAACGGG
The DNA here is from genome assembly GCA_001563125.1 of Colletotrichum salicis. Lineage (NCBI taxonomy): Eukaryota > Fungi > Ascomycota > Sordariomycetes > Glomerellales > Glomerellaceae > Colletotrichum > Colletotrichum salicis. The sequence goes on from JFFI01001588.1 coordinate 8,474, forward strand.
ATTGACTTGAGACGCCACATGCCCAAGAGGTTGCACGCACACCTGCCACACTGCACATCTGCAAGCCCCAGGGGTCCCTTCCGGGATTGGATTGGGTTGGACATTGGAAGCAACCGCGGAAATAACCACCGAGCGCGACAAGGAGGAAACTGCAGGCGACCCCGAAGAACTACATTCGCCCGAAGGAAGCAGCTCGATTTTCGGCCGGGAATGAGTTGCATTTGGAAGGCTTCTAGTAATTCGGTAGATTCGCTACGACGTTCCATTCCTCACGCAAAACCCAGGCTTCCCTACTTCGTACCAGCCATTCGGAACATACCCAGACACGAAGCTCGACGCGCATACGAATACTTGGCGATTAAATATTTATTTCCCCCTAGGAGCGAGCCCCTTTTGCTCCAATACCGAGTCGAAACCCCAGGTATCACTGCATCGACCTCGTTTGCCATTACAGCCCCCGATCCAAAGAACCGTCCGAGCGAGGCTGTCAAGGCGTTCAACAATTCAACAAAGGAGGAAAAAAATTTCAATCCATCATTTCGGTTGGCGTTACCGCGACTGTCTAGACTCCAGAGCTCTTTGCGGCTGGCCCAAGCTCCTTTCCCGATTCGACCTATTACGGCGACAATTGCTACTCCCTTTTGTGAGTTGGCGGCTTTCGAACTCCCGATAACTTCCGCCGGGTCATATTCTTTCATTCCAACAGAAATGACGATGGTGTCCTTTGAACCTCACTTCTACGGCATCGAACGCTTCTGTCTGCTCGGTACCTCTGACAAATCCCTCGACTCAGAGATTGTGAAGCCCCCAATAATACGCTGCGCGCCTGGGCCCATCATCCAAGGCAGGGAAAGCACCGAGGTCTTCGCCGATGATGCTCATATTTTCGAAACGGCCGCTCTTCCAAACGCCTTCATGAACGAGCCCGTCCATGTGCAATAACCCGGTGACGCGGATATCCCACGACCTAGATCTTTGGCATAGATTGCATACTTGCTGAACCGGCCCACAGTCTCTCGTCTCTCGGGACCATCGTGAATCCACGTGCATGATAAGTTGTCAACGCAAACTGACACAGCACCCGGCTCCTGGAACGAAAATCTACTGTACTCGTCTACCTGGGGAATCAGATATATGTGAAGCTCCTGGAACCACTCTGTCCGTTCCGCATCGTAAGCTGTGACTTCGTGGCCCGGAACTCTCAGTAACGACTGTTCAACGTCGAGGAACTGAGGCCGCTGGGGGTTCGTTGGATCTTGTGTCCAGAAAACGAACGCTGTCTGGCCGCCGTACTTATCTTTCCCCCGGTGCGACATATTGAATTCCGTATAGGGCCATGGCTTAGCTGCAATGATTGCTCCTGGTGGACTTGTCCTTCTCGCCTGCGCGTCGTACTCATTCAATACAGCGCAGAGCTTTCCCAGCTTGAATGCTGGGAACCCCAAAGAGTCGTCGGCCATCTTAAGACTGACCGGGAGGCCGACTGGGTTGAAACCCGCTGCCGACTCGTCGTACATCTCTGTAAGCAATGGCAACACTGTCGGGTAGGGGTTATGCGTCCAATGTGGCGTCCATGAAGGGATTTTGAAATTCTCGGGTTTCTCCTCGGCCGTTTCATCCATTTCATCGGCTTCATCGCTGACCCTGTCGACATGAAACGATCTAAGCAGCAACGCGGGAATACCAAACTTTTGCGCAATCCACTTGGCCATCTGCATATACGTCTCCCTAGTAGACATCGTATAGTCCGCCATGATGCCATCGCTCTGCGCGCAAGATATCAGCCCATACACAGCAAACAGCTTGTCTCTTGGGTCCGACGCATGGCTATTACGAGCCAGGTCCAGGAGTCTGAGCAGGTCACTCGAGTCCCTATACGCCGGCGCTCGAAACTGGAGAACCGACGGCAGCTGCAGTACGTTCAACAGCCGCGGCTTCTCCTTCGTGTTGATGAGCAAGCCCCGATCCGCCGGCGAGGGGATCTGAAGCTGAGACCAGGGCAACTCGTACCTCCAGCAGATCAACGTCGCCCACCTGGCCAGCGCCACCTCTTGAAGGATCCAAGCCCGCGAGAAGTATCGCCGTGTAAGCAGCGTCTCCAACGCCTGCTGCAGCGCCAGCCGGGGCAACGCCCGGCTCCCTTCCCAGTCGCGGACCAAGTCCGGATCATCCAAGAAGCGGAAGAGCGCCTCCTCTTCAGGGACGGGTTCTCCAACATAGACCAGGACGCGTTGCGCGCGGGAGTAGATCTGCGGCATCAGGCGCACCTGGTGGTCCCTCTCCTCGACGTCCTGCTGGTTCATGCAGACGGCGTCGATCCAGACGACCCTCTGCGCGCCGCGGCTGTGGACGCGCCGCAGCGCCGTCTCGAAGTTGGCTGTGACGAGGAAGGCGCGGCCGTCGAGGGTGATGCGCTACGTCCAGGCCATGGCGCCGTCCTCGCTGGCCCAGGTGTAGGAGATTGCGTCGTAGTCTATCATGGTGGAGGTGTTGCTGAGGGCGAGGGGTACATCTGATGGGGTCTTCGAAGTCGCCTGGTTCCAGGGTGAGGAGGCGGATGTCTGTTTGGGATTCTAGGGGTTTGTAGACGGCGGTGTCTGTTGTGTTTCCGTCATGTGTTTCTGGCGTTGTTGGTTCGAGGTCGAGTTGGACGGAGCCGCAGCTGAGGCAGCGGCATGATGGGTCGTGCCAATCTGCCATGATGGCTGTATTGTAGCTCCTCCTCGATATTACGGTAGATTCCTAATGAGAATGATGTTTCTAAAGCCTTTGTCAATACCATGTGATTGTTGTGAGCTTTGAGTGAGCAAGTGTAAATAGGCGCTATCTTGGCTGCATGTCAGATTAGGTCAGGCGGGCTGACCATGCAAGAAGTATGCATAGCCTCAGCAGCTGATTGATAGCTTGTCATTCGAGGTCGTAGTCCGCCTACTGTGTAAGTTGACTCCAACACAGATCGTTTTCGAGTAGATGTTGAAGGGAGCAGGATTTCCATCCATAGGCAAGCAAGCAAGGGTGTGACTTTTTGCTGCCATATATCTTGCATGGAGATCTCGTATATACACACCTCAATCGAAACACTCTAAGAACCCTTGACATGATCTTTCCCAGCAAAACAATCGTATATAGTCCATGCTAACTAACCCTCTGGTTTGATCGCAAAGAACTATAGCCAGTCACGATACAAATTATCAATCACCATGAACCAAAAAGAGTTCACCTCCCCCTCCCCCTCCCCGGTGGCGAATGGGGGCTACATCTCTTGGTGCTCATGCTGGGATTCGAACTCGGTTACCCTCGTATGCGCTGAGCCTGTCGTCGAGTAGGCTGGTAGGTGTGAATAATTGATTGTTGGGCCATTAAACATTCCACCATCCACGCCACAGTTTGACCTGACCCCCGACCTAGAGGGCGCCTGCTGTGCTGGTGACAGGTTTGGGATCGAGGGGGGATATATACCCTTCCCGCGAGTTCAGATGGAAAGGGGGACACGTGTGGAAGGTAGGTAGGCACCTTGAGGGCTTTCCTTCCCGTCTCATGGGACGATGGGGAAGAAGGTACGGGGGCACTTGGTGGTTTCTTCTCGCCTAGACTCTTCCAGCCTCTTGCCTGAAGGGCGAGGCGGTTCATATCCCCCATCAATTCTTCCCATACCTGGACGGATTAATTACCATTCATTGCTCGGGTCCTGCTTGAAAATGGGTACGGCCCCCTAGAAGCATTCATTTATCTATCTCTGCCTGCGCCGGTTGGATGACATGGAAACTCTGCAATAGGCTATCCAGAGATGGCTCTGAAAGCTAACCTAAAACTACGATAAGATATTGAATTCAGGCTGATTAGTAGTTCGACATTCCTTCGTCTACCCGACAGGTCTTTCCTCTCAAGGTTTGCCGAGGCTTGAACTTCTTACTTCAAAACATAACGCCTCTAATTTCTTCAAAAATCAGTGCCATTTCGCTACTATATAAACACAATCTGGGAAAATGACGTCGTTTCAACCTGAAGGACACAGGCAAAACACGTGCACTTGATGCTTCCTTTTGGGAAAGTGTGAGGCCTCTGTTACGGGTGTACACACCTGACAGTCTTGTCCATTCCTCTATGCGTCGACTTACTCCTTATTTTGTATTATCCCTGGATGGCCAAGACTTACCAAGCTTCATCAAATGATACTATGTATCGCCGAATCCTCATCTTTCAACCATGGAGGCATATACAATGCCGAATACGGTTCAAGTGCTGAGAGAGACGGCAGGTACGCTCTACTGCATCCCGTATCTCTGATAGGAGATGGGGTACGTCGAATTCGGCAGGAGTTCCATATTCACTCTTCGAATAAGGATCAGCCCGATCTGCCCTTCCAGTCCTCCCTCGTTTTCTTAGTCACTAAACATAGGGGAAGGGGGAGCTCAGATGCCTTTGAAAAGCTCACGACTGTGATCCCACTATGATTAAAGCTAGGCGAGCTAGAGGTGTCAATTAAATCGACACAATATTGATGACAATAAGGTCACGAATGCTTAGTACGTCTACACGACAGTCGCGCCATGAGAGCAGTCTTGCACTTCTCAATGTACTTATCAGCCTCGTGGATACATACATACCATGCCAGCCCGGAGTCCCAGGCATGCTAGCCAGAGACTGATGGACATCACGAGTATTATCTCAGCCAAGGATCTCAACCACACCCGAGAAGCTTCTTCAATGTTCCCAGGAGCAAATACTATACAGTATGAGACTATTCTGTCTAGTAAACGAAGACGAACTCCCAGCTGGGACTCTTGCCTTGGGCTCTCGTCGCTATCACAGCCCTCCCCCGTTGCAGTCAAACGACACACCATGACAGCAACACCTGCCTGTGTTCCCCGAGAGCCCTACATATCTGTACCTAATCGTCATCCTTCGATTGTCACAATCCCATCTACTCCTGACCCCCCGCCTTGTCAAATCGTAAGATAAGCGCTTAAACCGAGTTCACGGTCTATTTCGAGGACAAACATCAAGATGACGGCTCCAAGTTTCCTCAAGTTCAGCAATGCCTCTACAAATTCCCTACTCCCATTGATATGGCCCGTCAACTTCCCAAACTCGTTGACAAGACCGTGCAAAGGGGCAGACCTTTCCCCCCAAAAATGGTACATCACACTCCCCTTGATCCACACAAACCCAACGAACCGCCAAACCACAGAACCCCCTCGTCCTGGTCCCACGCCCCTCCTCCCAACCCTCGGCCCAGATCAAGCCCACACCGCAAGCTGCGACGGACTCTTCTTCGGCCTGTGGAACGGCCACCCTTTCAAAGTAAGTGAGAAGTGTGGGTCTTCGGGAGGTTGTGGTAGCGACGGATTTGGGGACCGGGATGGATTGTCTGGGGTATGACGAGGCTGACGATGCAGAAGAGAACCGCGGTGATGATTTGCGGTTGGGTTACATGTTTGGGTTTGGGGAGGATTCGTGGGTTACTGGGGGATGAATGGAGGTTAGATGATGCAAGGGCTGAGGTCAGAGATATAGGAACGGCGATCGACGGTACACACATCACGAGAGACAGATGCAATAATTCCACTACACGACATTTTGCAAAAGAATAAACGTAAAATTTCATTTCTAGTGATGATACCTCGTCCTTCCCCCGCCCCCAATCCCCGTGGGATACCTCTTGCCATTCATCACAAACGGCACAGGCTTCCTATTAGGCTGCACCGTCGTGATGGCATCCCACATCTGGCGGAAACTCGCGCGGCGCGCGGGGAGCATGCTGTACTGCAGGCTGTACAGGTTCTTGCGGTTGAGCGGCGGGACGAACTTGCCCGTCACCAGACAGAGGACGACCGTGGGCGAGAGGTAGTGCTTGCGGATGCGGTTGCCCATCTGGAAGTACTGGTGAAACATGGCGCGGAAGGTGAGGGGGATGGACTGGTGGGCGGTTAGAACCGAAGTTGTGCAGAGAATCGTGATCACAAGGGAGTGGGGTGTGGGAACGACATACCTTGAGGTAGATGACGGAGGTCGGTGGCTCGTTGGAAGTATTATTAAGTCTATGGTCAAGGGTATCTCGAAGTTCAAAACGGATGCCGCCTGAACTTGGATTAGCAAGGTCCTAGTCATTGGTATGCAGTGATTGAATATTTACCTGGTAGTCGCCTCGGGTCCTTTACCCGCAACATCAGCGCAAAAAGGGGAAAGTGGTTTAGACAAGAGAGAAGTGTATCAAAAACAGCCTTTAGCGAAATGATGACCATTCGTGCGACGGCAAAGTTCAGGTAGAACACCACCACCGTCGGGAGGAGGAAGAAGAGCAGGGTGAAGAGGATGGTGCCCACGAGCAGCTGGTCCAGGTCGTAGTCACACGAATCGATACGGTTGCGGAGGACATTGTGCTTCTTGCCGCGGAACAGGTGAAAGAGCGAGATGAGTATTGTGAGCTGCCAATGGTAGATCCGGGCGGATGCCAGGTAAAATGAGTAAATGTGGACTGTCAAGCTGGAGAGCAGGTCGGAGAACATGGCAATGGGCATGCTGGCGCCGGCGAAGCTGGAAAAGCCGATGAACCAGATAATGTGAGGTAGTACCGGCTGAAGCGTCACGATGCAGTCTACCCGAGTCAGTCATCTTTCACTCCTTGAAATCCGGGCAATGACAAACTCACTTGACCAGTAGTCAATGACCCAGAGAAATAGGTCTCCTAGAAAGAGGGCCAGCTCGCTATTCAGCTTCAAGCCCGCTGGCCATCCCATTAACCATGATATACTCCGTTGAAGCGCCTCGACCGTATACACCCTCAAGAGCTCGCTGATTGCGTTGGCGGCCCACTCCGCGTTGTCGATGATGTAGGAGCCCAACGCGATGCCAATGATGACATCGTTGGCGACGAGCCATAGGCTGTTGTAAAACCGTATGTAGTCAGGGTGACTGGTTGTGACGCTCTCCCAGTCATTCTTACGCTGTCGCAAAGTGGTGTACTGCATGGGCCAGTAGCAAAACTGCTGCAGCCGAATCTCTACTTGTTGCGCCGTTGCCGATATGTCCTTCAAAGCTAGGTAGTCATCCTTGAGTCGGAATTCCAAGATTTGAAGCAGCAACTCGGCGACCGCCCTGTGACCCATGAGCATGTACACAAACCCCCACTGTATCAGCGGAAGTAGGTAGAAGATCAAGAGGTCCCAGACGAAATTCCTCATCGACGTCGCATGCTCCACCACTCGCTCCGAGACGCTGAGGGATCGCTTGGGTCTAGTGCCGATCCGGGAGATGTTTTTCTGCAACAGCTGCTCCAGCTCCCACGACCAGTTGATTTGGTTCACAATTTTTGGCAGAGCTCTCTCCTTCGGCGACGGGGACCGCTTGATAATGGTGTGTTGTTTCAGCTTTTCCACCAATTTTCTCTTTTCCTCCTTCACCTTCAGCTCCTGCCTCTCTTCTTCAGCCATGTGTTCCGTCGGCGGTAGGCCCGGGGCCTCCTTGTTTCCAAGCGCGAGCGAGATGGGGTTCAGCGAGATGTACTGCATTCTGCTGGGGCGCGGTCGGTCGTAGAGTATGATTTGTATGCTGAGGGCCTTTGCGCACGCGATTCGGGGGGACTTTGCGCCGGCTGGCGTGGTCGCGATGAAGAGGGAGGGATCGAGTACGACGGCTTCGCTGGGGTTCGTCAGGCCGAGAACGTGCATCGCATTGTGGCCGCATCGTTCGTAGATGCTATTGACGGGATGAGGGGAGTTTCGGAAGAGAGTGCCGATCTTGAGGGCGAATTCGACATGGCCGGCCTGCGGATTGGTCAATTGGTGAAAGAGCTGCCGGTCTAGGGGGTTGCTGACATCGACATCGTCAAGAATGGCCACGACGAAGACATCCAGGCTCGAGTTCCTCCATCCCACGACGACGCCAGGCAGGTCGGAGTGCTGGATGTCCGTCGGCCAGAATATCCTCATTAAACCGTCATTTTCTGGCATGTCAACCGAGGGCAGCGCGGGAGACGGCGCTCAGAAGGAGCCTCTCCGTCGCAACTGTTCCCTGGCCGAGACGCCAGCTCCGGTGGATCGGGGGTGCTGTGTCGCGTCCGTCATTAGCCAGATGCCTCTCCCAGTAGCGCAACCAGACATGTCTCAGCGGGGGGATCGAAGAGTTTTGTCGTACCAGGTTCGCCTCCTTGGTGGCCAATCGTTCCACGGGGATGAAGATGACGAGGTAGACAAAAGTTAAGAGCGCGAAACCTTTGGCGGCGCGTGTCTAGATATGGATGATAGGGTTAGAAGCCAGGCGGCGCATAGGTAGCTGAGCCCGAGGGAGGATCATCATACAATAACTCCGTAGTCCCAGGCGAATATGGCAAGCTCATAGAGACGTGTGACCAGGTCCCATCGAGCGGTGATGTAGCCAGCTACGAAGATCCCAAGGCTGAGAACCGAGAGGGGGTGCATAGAATCGCTATTCCAGTAAATAGGGCATGCCGAGGCTTGTCGCCAAGAAGAGGTGCCGGTGCGTCGTGGCGGAAGGGACCTAGGTTGAGCGTCGGACTGCGGACTCGGCGGCGGTGATTGCGGGACAAGCGCGGGGGGTAGAGGGGGGTGGAAGCTTAGAAAGGATCGTGGGGTCGGTCGCAAGCTTGATTCGACGTGTCTTGGGGGAGCTTTGGAGGAGGACGAGGGCCGGGCGAGGAGTGACTTGGTGCGATGATTCGAGTCTGTTGATGTAGCACCGCAGTTGGTGTCGTGTTGCTTTGCGCAAAGATGTTCTGGAGGGGAGGAGAAGAAGGGACGTGGATTCGTGGAGGGATGTGGGCGTGGATACTGTCGAGTCTCTGCAGTTTGGACGGAGTACGGATGCTGGACGCGGACCTTGGAAGGGCACGCCGCACAAGACGAGTCGGGACTGGTGAGAACCAGGGACAAGCTTCGCGCGCGCGGAGGGATGCGGCAAATCTGGGAATTTGCAATGTCATTCTTGGATGGACGGGACGGGGAGGTACAAGAGGTTTGGGCAACTTTGGGGTTAGCTGGAAGGTACCTAGAGTCTACGGAGGTACTCAGTAGTAGAGAATGGAACCTGATGTCCTGACGTCTTGGGGGAGTTAGTCCCTGTTGGTTTCTCTGCAGTGTGCCATCCATACGCCTTCCAGCCAGGTTGCTCTGCTGCTAGCGAATCGTCTCGCTAGCGGGGGTCTCGCGTCCACTAAAGGAGACGGGAGATCTGGATATTCTTCCAGTTTTGGGTGAGGTCCAGTGGTCTGCAGGAGTTCCATTGCTGACCCGCGGGACGCAGTCAGAGGGTCTGACGGGGATGTGGGCGGTCTGGAACCTGGAACGAGCCCCCACCCAACTTGAGCTTGGCTTTTTGGGACCGGCCCACCTCGGGCCAATGCTTCAGTTTTTCGCTCTTTTTTTCTTTATAGTGGCCTGGCGCGATCGGGCCGCGATGGAAGCAAATCTACCAAGATCACGTGGCTAATACATCAAGGTACCTACGGAGTACTCAATACTCGAATAATCCTGTTTACGTTTTGTTCGAGCTCTCTCATGCTTCCTAAATCTGTATATCTTCAAAAAAATTTTTTATTTGAACAAGAGGCTCGTCGTGTTCAACGTGTATTTGGGTACCTCCTTGATCGTGCATCAAGTCGATGGAGACTTGGCGGTGATCTCAATATTGGCACATGTCCAGCATTGAATCCACGTTACACCATTTACTTGCACAGCCAGCCATCCAGAATTCCTTTCATTTCCTCTTCCGTCTTGATCGCGTTACGGATGCTACTCGTCTGTGAGGTGCCTCAGGTATCACGTGTTGTCTGCATCCGAGAAGTTTCTCTCGGAGAGATTCAAGCTTAGGCGTTAAGGTAGTGTCCACATCCAAGTCACCAGAGGAATAGCTGGCGCGCGGACGCGTCATGGAAAAGCCAGGAAGAACAGATCATATTGGGAGATTGCCGTCTCTAAACACTGCCACATTGAGCCCAACAAATGCAACCTTGAAAACGCCAAAGAAAACTAGCTTGCGAGATGTTTTGTCCGGAATTGAAATGCCTCCTGCACGAGTGGTCAGATTCTCCTCTCCAAAAACACATTGCAGCAAGTGGACATGCAGCAGAAGTAGTACTCACATTTACGTCCCATGTATGTCGCGTCGTTGTCTTTTTGGTCTTCCCGCGCCTCGTCCAGCAGCTTGTCTATGCCGCGTTCCTTGAGAGCGACCTACCTGCCAGTCAGTCATTGTGCTCTTGCTCATCGCTCACCCAAGCTTGGCTGTGAGAACTGTCATCGTCGTCGAGACTCAACCTACCGTCAAGCACTTTTGGTAGTTCTTGAAAAGATCGGCACATTCATTGTTATCTGTGCCGGTGCCTCTCAGGTACTCTTCATCCTGTCGTTAGATGTCTTCCTTCGCCATCCATGTCATGTGCAGGGAACCAACTTACTCTCACTGTACCATTTCAAGAAGCATGTGTCGTAGCGTCTGTTCCAACAGAGTTAGCAGACTATCGGTAGATCTCTTTACTAGATTACTCACTCCTTGGCTTCATTGCACTCGGGGGCTAAAGACGCAGACATGATGGATGTTTCTCTGCTGACGGAACTCACGGAGGACTGAGAGGTGAAGTTGCAAGTTGCGGCTAGAAATGGAGGCAAAATCGTCACAGGGGGCCTGAGTGCCTAAGGTCAGCGGCTTCATCCGCTGTAAGTGGAAGGCTCAGCCAAGGCTCTTGCTCTTCCTCACCTTCACGCTTCACCTCACACTCACCTGCTTCGTTCTCTCTGTGAATAATCGCAACTTCTCAATCCCACAAACCTGTACATCAATTCCGGTTTCCTGAATTTCACTGTCAGTATCGGACGAAACCGACCTCTTCATCCCAATACGAGTGCTTCTTCCATAAGCTAAGGTACAAGGGCGCCAAGCATCGAAGCCGCTTATCCATATGCTTATCGATTAGATAACACATCCAATCTTATCGGCCGGGGGGCTTTCATGGTGGGCTCTTTTTTTTTTGTTCGATCGTCAAACTTCGCAGCGAAACCGCGACAGCCTCCACCCAAGCACCAGTCCCGCTGCGCCAATACGATGACGTCCCCCCCGGACTTCAAGTCCCTCCAGGACAAGGTCCAAGCTGCGCTCGTGGCTACCGTCAAGTCGGTCAACCGTGTCTCCGCCGAGGACCTCCCCTTTCAGCGCGCCGTCAACCCCAACGTCGGCGACGACCTCGACGCCAAGACCACCCGGATTCTCGAGCTCTCGACCGCCCTCCTCAAGTCAGCTGCAGAAGTCTGTGGACTCAACGCGCCCGATCTGGAAGATGCCGACGATGTCGACATGCGCTGGCGAAGCATCGTGGACGTCGTTGACTCAGTCTTGGAGAAGGCCGACACCTCTATTGACGAGTACACTGGAGCTTTGAAGAGGAAGGATGCGCCGGCTGCTGAAGCCGTAAGTGCAGCATACGATTTAAACGGAAGACGATTATACTGACGCTACATAGGCTCCCCAAGCAAAGAAGCCCAAGACGGCCGGTGTCGTCCGCAGTGCAAACATCACCAAGCCCCAACTTCACTTCGATCAGCCGGTTGACAACAACGCTCAATGGAAGCCCCTCATTACCAAGAAGCCTCACGCTACGGTTCCTTTGGAGAAGAGCCTGATCACTAGTGAAACAGAAGAGGGATTTGTCCAGTACGACTACCAGACTTTCTTACCGTTGATATTTCCTAGAGTGCCCAGGTCCGACCAGGCCGCATACGAGGCCGCATACTCGGCCGCAAGCAACTCGCGCAAGAAACTGAAGAAGCTACTGTTACTCGAGAATACTGACAGCAGGGCTAGATACAAGCATCCGTACGAAACCGAAATCCTCGAGGCGAAATATCCCGACCGCGTCTACGAACAAGCCGAGCCGATTCCATGGCAGCCCGTCGAAGGCACGGAAGCCACCTACGTCGATACATACGAAGGTGTTCTGAAAATGCTGAAGGACCTCAAGAAGGCCAAGGAAATCGCCATCGACCTGGAACATCACGACTTCAGAACATACGTCGGACTCACGTCATTGATGCAGATTAGCACAAGAGAACAGGACTGGATTGTAGATACTCTGAAGCCCTGGAGACAGCAGCTACAGGTACTCAACGAAGTCTTTACTGACCCCAGCATAATCAAGGTCAGTACTACTAAGCTAACCTACGCTTTCTCAACACAACTGACAAAACCAGGTCTTCCACGGCCCGTTTATGGACATGGTGTGGCTGCAACGCGATCTTGGACTGTACGTCAACGGTCTTTTCGATACTGGAAGTGCATGCGAAGCGCTGCACTACCCCCAAAAGAGCTTGGCATTTCTTTTGAAGAAGTTTGTCAACTTTGACGCCGACAAGAAGTACCAATTGGCTGACTGGAGAGTGCGGTAAGTAACCCCCTGAAGTGGCCTCTCTAAGATACTAACACTGGATAGCCCCCTTTCAGAAGAGATGCTGTACTATGCGCGTTCTGATACCCACTTCCTGCTTTATATCTACGACAAGATGCGCAACGAGCTTGTGATGAAGTCGGATAGGGGCAACCCTAGCACGGACTACATCGAGATGACGCTTCAGAAGTCCAAAATTCTCGCACTGAGCCGCTATGGTGGTGAGGTGTTCGACCCCAAGTCGGGCAAGGGAAGCAAGGGCTGGTACAACACCCTTCTGAAGCACCCTATGCCCTTCTCGGGCCAGCAATTTGCTGTGTACAGAGCCGTTTGGGAGTGGAGAGACGAGGTGGCACGGAAAGAGGATGAAAGTACTGCTTTCATCATGCCAAACGGTATCGTTGGCGATATCGCAAAACACATGCCACCCGACGCCAAGGCTCTGCATGCTCTGATACCGAATCACGCCTTCATCGCACGGAAAAACGTCACTGAGATATGGAAGCGCTACCAGGAGGCACGGGAACGGGGCATCAACGAACCGCGTCTGTTCGACTTTTTCAAGTCAGAGCTCCCAAGGGCCGCCGCTAAGCCTTTGGCTGTGGTTGCGAGCGAGGATGCGGTCGAGGGGGCGCTGGAACCTGCTATCTTGTCAGAGTCTCAGCTGTTCGGCCGCATGGCTCTGAGCTCGGCCTGGGAACAGCCGGCCTCTGTAGCCAATGGCCTTGGGGAGTACGTCATGCTCCCGTGGCAGAAGTTTGTACAGGATGCGAAAACGGTCGTGGCTGCTCCCGAGGAAGACGTGGCTATGGAGGGAGGCATCGAGGCGGAAGCCAAGGCTGCTGCGGTCGCTCAACCCGCTGAGCCTGAAGTAGAGGAGGAATTCACCCTCAAGGCTGGCACGAAGCGGAAAGCCCCTGCAGCAGACGCTTCCGATGCTAGCGACAACGAGTCGGAGTCCGGCGAGAGCTCCATTGACATTGTCCTGGAGCGGCCAGAATCCGAGAGGAAGTCAAAGAAGAACGGCAAGACGGAGTCTGGCGAGCGTGAGGCGAAGGTGGCTGCAAAGAGGGCAGACAAGGTGGCGCGGTATACAGAGGATTACGACAAGGCCGCAGCCGAAGTACAACGCCTTGAGAAAGAAGTCGCCAAGAACAAGGCCGAACCGGCAGAACTCGACGAGGCGAAGGAGACGGCCGCGGAGAAGCAAAGAAAACTCCAAGGGTACCTGACGGCTATCAACAACCGCAAATCCAAGACAGAGAAGAAGGCGGCAAAGAAGGCCGAGAAGGCTCAAAAGGAGGCGGAGAAGAAGGCGAAGAAGGAACAGAAGCGCGCAGCGAAGAAGGCCGCGAAGGAGGCCAAGAAGGCCGAGCAACAGGAGGCTGATGGTGCGGACTCTAGCGACAGCGAGGAGGAGGAGACGTTTGACTACAGCAAGGCCACCTCGGTGCTCCATGCGAACAGGACGGGCAACCGCGGCAAGACGCACGTCAAGCCAACGTTTGACCCGTACGCGAAGACGGGGGATGAGCCGCTCAAGGGCGCGAGAAAGGCGCCGCCTCCGAGAGGTGAGAGGAGCGCTACATTTAAGAAGTAGGATGTTGAGGTATATGATGAGTTTGCTGCGCGTGGGTTTGCAGCTTGATGGGAGTAGGGATACTTGGACGTGGGTGGACGAATCAGCAGCGTTACTGTCCCAGGCGAGAAATGCCTTTCGTGGACAGTTCGTTTAAAGTTAGGAACAGAACAAGAACTTTTACCAAAAGAGAGAAATGATGCCGTCATTACCTGCATGTTTCGAGTAGAGCTCGTTAAATTGATCGACTATTCTACGTGGTTGCATGAAGACGAACGCCTTCCGTGAGGGTCCCTCAGACATGTATGTGAGTAAGCCGCATGATAAGCACGGAATTCCTTCCGCGGTCTGCCTGCCAGACGTGTCTTCGCGAACTCTTTTGGCTCCCCTCGTTTGAGGGCTTACCTTGGGATCTGTGTGTGTGTGTGTGTGTGTGTGTGTGTGTGTGTGGATGTCAAACAACAAGCCCGCCATCTCCACACCGCGCCCTTCCATCGAGTAGCAAACGCGGGCATGTCATACATGATGTGCCGATCTTACCGCGTTCCCGGTAGTGGGAAAATGCGGAGCAATTAGCACGGCACTAGCGAGGTTGGAACTTTGGAAGGGAGCGTGGGGCGCAAGCAGAGCGTGTATTATGTCCGGACGTGTGTGGCCCCTGAGGCTCTTTTTCTTGCTTTCTGGGAGAGTTGATAAGATAACGTAAGTATACCTAGGTTTCTAGCTATGGCTTACATATATAAGGTTGAGACGACTGATTCTGTGTCACTCTGGGAAGGAGACCTTTTGAGGCTTTTGAGAGTGAAGACAGCGTTTATCGCGCGACTTTAACACGGGTTCATCTGAAGGGCATTGATCAACCTTAGGCATAAGGCCCTCCCTTAAAACATCCATCATCTCACATCTCTCAAGATTCACCATCACTCAGGGTTCTTATCAAAGTCCCCAAAGGGCAAAAAGCCGGAAGACGTCTCGCCATACCCAGAGGCCGATCAACGCAACAATGGCCGACCCCGCAACAGAAATCAAGAAGCCGGCACGCCTGCCCTCAGCCACGCACCACGTCATCGTCAAGCTCGAGACGATTCACGTGCCGCCTCCAGAGGTCAAAGATGGCGACCTGGGAGAGAACGTGACGCACGAGGTTATCGAGTACGAGTATACCCGGCCCTCGGAGAGCGCTGTCGCGGCGGCGAGGGCGTGGCCTGCGAGTGTGCTTATTACGACGACTGTGCCTATTAACAAGGAGATGCTTGGGGAGGCGCCGTATTTGTGAGTCTTGTGTGGGTTATGGGAGGGCTGGTCTGGTGGATAGGGGTGGTTGATGGGAGAGAGGGGGTGGGAATGAAGTTGGGAAGAGTTTTGAAGAGGATGTAAGGGAAGGGGGCTTCTGCTTCTGAGAATGATGAAGCAGATGGGCAGATGACTGGACCGGGTTGCCGGTTGAAGGATCGAGTGATTCTATCTGCCAGACCAGTAGCTCGAGTCGGTGGGCAGCTTCTCTTTAGTTTGGAGCTGAGGAGTCTTCAATCTGCCTGCATCGACTTGCTTGGATCCGGCCCTCGAGATGGCTGGCTTGAAATAGAATGAAAGCTGACAACGAGGACGACGCAGAAAGTGTGTCATCACGGAGACAGTGGGAACGGATCACATTGATCTGGAGGAGTGCAAACGCCGCGGCGTGACCGTCATTTACTCGCCCAACGCAACAGTCGAAGCCGTCTCCGAGCATGCCCTCGGCTTGGTAAGTCTCCCCTCTTCCTATTCCTCAACACAAGGCAACACCAGGGAGGAAAGAACCCGCGACACCAGAGCCACGAGCACTCGACTAGAATGAGTATGACAGTTGTCACTGACCTTGGACGCTGGTATCCAGTACTTTTCATCCCGCAGACGCTTCGTGACGCTCCACAACACAATGATGGACCACGCCGAGGGCCGCCCGAATCCCTGGCGCGCAAAGGGGAGCATGTCCTCCCTCCTCCTCGACAGCGAGGGCCGCCCGCCGCATACCTGCGGCAACGAGGTGGTGGGGATGATCGGCTATGGGCCCATAGGGCAGCGCGTCGCCAAGATATGCCGGGCGCTGGGAATGGAGGTCCTCGTCGCCGCGAGGAAGAACGATGCCGCCGGGTCCGTCGTTAACGGCGACAGGCACGGAAATGGGCCCGCCGCCGCCGCCACTCAGCCAAACGGCAACGGTGATACACACCGCACGCTCTTTGCGGAAGTCCTCCGCCGCGCAACAACCCTCTTCCTCATCGTCCCGCTCACAGCAGAGACCAAGAACCTCGTCGGCGAAGCCGAGATGGCGACGATGAGGCCCGACACTGTGATTATCAACGTCGGGCGGGGCGGGACCGTCAACGAGGCGGCGCTGGTGGCGGCGTTGCGGGAGGGGAGGATCTCGGGTGCCGCGACGGATGTTTATGAGGTTGAGCCGGCGGGAAGCGGGCGGGATAGTGTGTTGTTGGGGGAGGAGGCGAAGAGTTTGAATCTGACGCTGACGCCGCATTTGGCGTGGTGCGCTGATCAGACGAGGGTGAATATTCGGAGGGTTGTCGGGGAGAATATGAGGTTGTTTTTTGGGGGTGGGAAGGGGAGCAATGTTGTGCTTGATATGCGATGAGGAAACTGGATTATGTAGGGCTAAGGAAATGGCGAGGTTCATTTCATGGAAGTTGATGATTATTGTTGATATAGTATCTTGACGTCTGAGCAGACGTCGGCGAGGTCGTGGTTAAGCCAAAAGATTGATGAGGTTATTCTCACCGAGGATCCTCACCTTCCACCCCAGATTGACGCGCCCCTCTTGCTGCAACACCCCACACTTTGCGACATCTAAATGCCCGAAGACGACCTCGCATCTCATTGGTGCTTTGAGCTGCTTCCAAGTGATGCCAAGCCATCTGTTTGATCCCCGACGAGCATCTAAGGCTCTTCGAGTAATATTCAATGTCAAGTATGAGCCTTATTCGTGAACATCCCACCTACTCGAGCTTGGGCCATAATGGAATCGACCCCAAGTTACATAGAGATGGCCTTGAAGCGAGAGAGAACAGTTTCGACGAGATGTTGAGGATAAGGACGTGCGAAGAATGAAAAAGAACCCACAGGATCAAAGATGAGAGGATTGACGCGCCGTGCAAGCCTCACTTCTCTCTCATCTATCGTACCAAGCTCCGGGAGGCGTCGCATGCAAATTGTTTAGCAACGCCGCGACTCACGCGAGTCTGGTCTCTCGGAATCATTCGAGCTTCGTTATGCTTGAAACATCTAAACTTCTCTCACTCGTGCCGCTCGCCGTGCCCACAGTGACACAGTTTCGGCGAGATTTGCTTCTTCTCTCGCAACTCGACCTAAGCAACAATCTCTCACAAACATGCACCAGCCTGCTATTCACCAGTTTTTAGAGAGCGGCATCGTTCGCCGTGCGCTGGAAAATGCAGGACGCGGGAGTTCCCCACTGATCGCCTTTAATTTCCTCAACCCCTGGGCTCTGCTCTGGGCTGAGCTGAGCTCAGCTGTCCGGATGAAACGTCAGCTGCTTCCGAGGGTCCTGCCCCAAGTATTGAAATGAGTGAGCTTCTGTACGAAATACTCGTATGGGAACGGCGGGCGGCATCGTTGCCCATTTACTTGATGTGCTGGTTCGTCCGATGAACTCTCACATTGAGTTCTCAGAGATATGAGATGTGAGTGAGTGAGTGAGTGAGTGAGTGGGGAGGTCTGTAATGTCACAAAAAACAACAGACATGCAGCAACTGCTAAGGCAGTGCCGCGGGATCCACCGCGGGAAATGTCAGATTGTGTGGGGATTTGGGACGATGGGTAAGGGGTGCCAGCAGAAACTCTCATTCAGGAGAGCCAAGCCTTTCTTGCTCTCCCATGTTGATGACTTGGCATAGAACAAGCTCTCAACGTCACCCAAAATGGCCCGTCGAACGACCTCTTGGATTGAGGCAACGGGGCCTGTTTCGATGGAAATAGAAGACCCAAAGGTCTAGAACCTGATTCCGAGCGGGAGACTGGGGTGCTTCCCGCCCCGCCGGGACGGGTGTGCCGCGCGCTCAGGGGCCGGCCGGCCTCCAGGCGCTCGTAATGCGTTCGTTTGTTCGAAACGCGGGCCCCAGAAGCAATTTACATTGGACATACGCTACCACCCAAGAACAATACCAGATCAAGATGAAGGGAAACAAATCCCAGGGATGGGTCGACTTTGAGCAATCTATATATGAACTCGACGCAACTTCCCCTTTTCCATTGAGAAAGTCTTTTTGATCTCGCTCTCCATTCTCAAACACCACCATTCATTCGTGCTTCAATTCTCAACTCCTTGGGCTGGACTCGGATAACTCTCATTTAAAACAACCAAAAACAAACACATTCGTTCTACCACTTTCCCGAACTCAGCGCCCAAGATGCAGCTCTCCGCCCTCTTCCTCCTCGCCCCCGCCCTCGTGGCCGCGACCCTCGACCCGGCTACCTCCAACACCAAGGGCAAGTGTCCCTCGAGCTACAACTGCAGCGCCACAAAGGTCTCAAAGGCCATCCAGGCCGCCGAGTGCTCCCACAACACCCGCACCAGCAAGACCCAGACGTTCGCCGTCTTCGAGACCGACCACCAGTACGACGGCAACAACGGGTACCCCTACGGAACCTGCTCCGCATATACCTGCGAGTCCCCCACCGAGATGATCACCGACGACGACTGCTGGACTTTCTTCTGGAGGTGAGTTTTGAAAAAATTGAAAAAAAAAAATTGACAAAAAATCTTTTTATTATTTGACGACAATGGACCGATGACTCACGAGTGATGATTTACCGCGGTACCGGCGAAGAGGACGGTGTTGGCACCGGCTGCATCAAGGACCCCAACACGGGCGTCTGCGGCTGCGAGAACTCTGACGGAACCTTCATCTCCGGCAGCAGCGACTGCACATAAAGGAAGTCTTCTTCACGAAAGACTTGTGTGGTGGTTGGGAGGAGAAATGGCCATGCTTGACATGAGCCAACATAGCCTCTGACGGTGTGTGTTATTCATGTACATATATGATACAAAAACAATAACATTTGTACAAAAATGATCACAAATTCATTTACCACGTGGCCTAAATGGGGCGTGGTCATAAGCATCCTGGCGCAAGGTTTTCTGCTATATGACTTTTATTATATCGTTCTTCATGTTGGTTGAGACTCAGGTCTCGCTGTGGCCCGAGCCATCCTCTTTCGAAATGAGGCTGAACCTGAATAACCTTTTGAATTTTATCCCGCATCTCGCAATTACCTGACAACGTAATTGGCTTTCTGCTATTGGTTGCTGTGGTATCTACGCTTGATTAAGAGTTATAGAGTCAGTTTACTCGGCAACGCCACATTAAAAGTCGCATGGGCGGGCAAGCATAACCGTTTGATGACCCGGGTTCCGTCATTTGCATCGAACTTATCAAGTTGTAGACACATCTTTGATCAACTATATCCGTCTCCCAAGCTCCACGGCATGAACAATGGGGCCACTTTAATACTTCTTGACTTGAAGCCCTGTGGATATCGAGTGGATTAGACCCGGATTGCTTCTATTCATACCAACCAAGGTTTTGCGCGCTGGAACACACAATTTCGGATGTCCTGAGACAGCAATAAACTCACTCGTACCTTAGAGAGAGCGACAGAATTAAAGTAAGGAGAATGTTATTGAGTATTGAGACATATGCTGACACTCAAAAGAGGTGGCGAGGAGAGGATGCCACGACATGCCCCCCAGGCCCCTAAGAGATTATGGAAGACGGGAGACCTACCCACCTCAATAACGAAGTCAACTAAACCGGAATAATTTAGGGGGCTCTCCTCCTGTTCTGAGTTTTCTCCCTGATTGTAGCCTGCAGGGGCTATTTTCGAACCAACGAGTGGTGTATGAGATGTATTATAAACGGGCAAACTGCCTCGTAACCCCGGCGAGTCACGGTCCAGCACGTTCATTGATGGATCGAACGCCTCGAAAATGGGTGTCTTCCGAGACTCAATAATAAGTAGGCATTTGCCCCTGTAAGTTTGTGCTACAAGGTATCGGATAACGATGACTTGAGGTGCCTGGAAGTTGGAACATCATAACACGTTAGGATCAGTTGGCCTCTTAATTGGTTGCTCACTGGATTACGGCCGGTGCAGATAGCCGCGGACACGGGCTGCCTTCCGAAGGATTACTGAACCCATCACTACTCCTACGCAGAGACGATGAACCAGTGTCCTGGGTTTAATGTATTCTGATACATGATGGTCATTCCTATTCTGGGATGCAACTCCGTAAAAGTGGGAACAAAACGCATGCAGTTGGTTGTTTTGCACCAACAATGTTTGCTTCGACGCGCACGAAGCCAAGAAGAGGGGTAAAGGTGAAAAGATACCATCTCTTCATAAAGAGCGGGCGCGTCCAACAGAGAATCTCAGGAAAATCTAGGAAAGCGAAGTTTGAGAGTTTGTACAACAGACTACCGCACTGAGGCAACTGCAGGTGTCACCTGGTTCGAGTCTTGTGTCTTAAGGCGCCATTCAATAGTGGCCAACGTCAGGAGACATCGGAGACACACAATGTGCGAAGACAACGCTGGGAGTAACGCGGCTGCTGATGCCAATGCTCAGCCGGACCATGAAGTCGTGGTGCTCGCCGATGATGAACAGGTGAGGCCATTGAAGCTCACCCGACGCCGAGTAAAAATACTAACAGAATATCGAATAGAGCGACACGTCCTCAGAAATTGGAAGCGTAAGCTGCGTGACAGACGTTCAGTGATGTGGCACTTGCTAAGAGGCTCATCAATAGAGTGTAGCTTCTTCGAGTACGAGTGTGAGCAGCTCAATTCTGGACTACCGGTTAGAAAACGGCAGAACCTACCACAAGTACAAGGACGGGAGTAAGTCATGAATATCGGGACAAAATATCTTTCTCATAACATCTGCGGTGCTGACTTGAGAAATATCAAATAGAATACTGGTTTCCAAATGATGAGAGAGAAAACGACCGTCTCGGTAAGATATGAGATCTTGAAGAAGTAGGTTTCCGAGACAGCTGTTGACCATATTTGTAGACCTGCAGCACAACTTGTTCATCCTGACCTTTGAGGATAAACTCGCAACCGCTCCGCCAAACGAACCTGATGCCAAGGTTGGAAGGGTTTTGGATATTGGCACAGGTAGTGGTATCTGGGCCATTGACTTTGGCGAAGAGCACCCGGATGCTGAGGTTTGACGAGTACCTACGCACAACTCATACAACTACTAATCATGATTGCAGGTGCGAGGTGTTGATCTTTCCGCTATCCAGCCGGAATTGTAAGTCCTCGTTTCCGTCACCTTCGGTTTCTAATATTGATGACCGAGTACAGCGTGCCGCCCAACGTCAAGTTCGAGATCGACGACATTGAACAACCCTGGACATCTTCGCACTCATTTGACTACATCCATAGTCGTATGATGACCTCATCAATCAAAGATTGGAAATCATATATCAAAACCTGCTACGAGTCAGTTACACCTACCTTTGAAGACGTCAAAAATGACTAGGCTCTGACAACTCGAAGTAATTTGGAACCTGGAGGATATCTCGAATTGAACGAGATCGACGTCACCCCCACCTCTGACGACGGTACCTTGAAGTCAGACTCTGCGATCTCAAGGTCTGTCAAGTTGCTTCAGGAGGCAGGAGATATCATCGGAAGACCCTTCCTTGAGATCAGCTCTCTCAGGGACGTGCTTGTTGATACCGGATTCGAAGACGTCCACAGACAACTGTACAAATGGCCCACGAACTCTTGGCCTAAGCATGAGAGATATAAGGAGCTGGGTATCTGGAACCACGAAAATGTGGTTTCTGGATGGGAAGGCTTCTGCATGGCCCCATTCACAAGAGTTCATGGCTGGAGCAAGGAAGAGGTCATAATTTTCATGGCTGAGATCCGGAAAGAATTCAAGGACAGGTCGATCCATGCGTACTTCAAGATGTAAGTTGACTACTGGATGTGGCTCTTGTGACCCCCGACAAACTCTAACCTCTCTAGTTGGTCGATCTATGGAAGAAAGCCTCTTGAATCCGCAACGACGGAGGCTGCGTGATTTCGGTTGGAGACACTAGTTGTCCTTGGCAGTCTTCAGAGTGACCTGTCGGAAGAAAGAAATTCATGCAATTGTTTTCAAGTTCGCATTCCCCATAACAATCTACAAGGTTCTGATCATATTCAAGAATCAAGGTCTATACGAAAGCTACGCAACGACGATGCTAGAGATGGACAAGCGGAGGTAGTCTCAGGTGCATGATTTGTTACCGTACAGCTTTCTTCATATACTAATATACAACTCGAGCTCTCATCTTTCTTCGTTACGATGATCTCTCAAATATTTTCGATATACCATACAAGCCAAGCTAAACCAAAATTTGTGACGGGAAGCCAGTAAGGCATATCGGCTCGCATCTGGCTCCAGTACCCAGAAGACGTCAAAAAGCATCCGAGGAAAAGCGTAAAGATGCTCCCTCGAGTTTGCGGTATCGCCAGTAGAAAGCCCTCTGCGACCATCAGCGCTCCGATATATTGCATGTGTAGCTTGGTTGTGCGTTGATCAGTGAAAGGGTAGAGCGGGTGGAGGTATGGCGCCGTTTTCTGAGACTTTCGGTAGATTCTTTCATGAAGCGTCTTGAATGGCCAAGGGCCGAATCTAGGAATACCGCCGACGAAGTATTGGAACGCGAGAAGGATGCGAGGGACGGCGAGTAGAATGGAGGCCATGATGGTGTTATTGCGGTAAGGCGAAGCCTGAAGGCTGAAGGCTTCACTTAGACATGGGCAGATGCAGCTTCTGAATCAAAACATGCGATTAGAATTCGGGGAATATCTCAGAGACGGGGTGCATATGATTGTTTCCGGCGCGTCCGGGGAAATGGTGGTGTTCAAAGGTGGTTCAACGTCGATGATGTAATGGTGGCGCTCACCACATCAGTTGTGAGACACATGACTGCACGTGAGTGCAACAGTCCAGTTCCCAAATCATGAACACAAGCACCAGAACCTATGAAGTCTTTCGTAGTAGGCAGTGGTCTTATGCACTAGATAATCCAAGTCGATTTACGACGGTATCATGATATGACCGTTCAAATGTTTAGAGATTACTATGCACTTTCGCAATCTCTACCATTGTTTCTTTAGATCCCCGAGCTAATATCGCAGAGTCTTGTCCTCCAAGAAGAAAGCGGACGCCTAGCTCATTAATCGCCCAATCGTGTAGCTCATGGTTGTTGTAAATTCCGGCCAAGCCCATGATCTTGCCGTGCTTTTTGCATGCCCGGCTTACGGTCTCCATAGCTTCCCGGAAGACTGGACTTTTAAACTGGCTCGGCGCGCCCAACTCAATAGCGAGGTCATTCGATCCGACAAGGAGGACGTCGGCGCCTTCGACAGAAGCAATCTCGTCGACATTTTCAATACTCTCCTTCGTCTCAATCATTAGGAACACAGTTGAGCCGTTGGCGTTGGTCTCCGAGATTATGGTGTCCTGGGGCACGGCCTTCAACGAGAAGACGGGTAGTTGGCCAGTCATGGACCTCTTTCC
The DNA here is from genome assembly GCA_001563125.1 of Colletotrichum salicis. Lineage (NCBI taxonomy): Eukaryota > Fungi > Ascomycota > Sordariomycetes > Glomerellales > Glomerellaceae > Colletotrichum > Colletotrichum salicis. The sequence goes on from JFFI01001588.1 coordinate 32,044, forward strand.
CTGAGGCGGATATTTACATACCGAGACAGCAGCCATAGCATCGTCTGCCCGCAAGTTGTCAGTGTTCCCTGTCCAAAGAGTGAAGTTAGGATTCCAGGCCGGAATCTATTGGCACTTACTGCGGCCATGAATATGAGGGAAGACAACCCCCATTGCTCCACCATCGAGAACCTTCTGAACGAAACCGTTACCGCATTGGTAAGGAACTCTGACAAAGGGTGTCACGCCCAGTTGAAGACCAACAATGCAGTGCTGACTGGCATCATGAATGGACAACGTCGAATGCTCGAGATCAATGAAAAGAGCATCAAAACCTCCGTTTGCCGCCATATGGACAATCTGGGTGTTCGCGACAAGGCGAATGCCCATTGCCTATATCGGTATGTCAGTATGAGTAGTCACACTATGTTTCTCTTTTACATTAGAAACTTACCGTACATAGCTTCCCCGATGCGCTCAGTCGAGTCAAGCTGTTGGATAGGAGAGAAGCCATTTTGCATATACGAAAAGACAGCAGATTTGTCAACGTGAAGTACTCGGAATTCGAACTTAATTATGCAGTATCTTCGAGATATCTAGTATTCATGGCTTCCTTGGGCCGAGGATGGTGTCAGCTTACTTGTGGACGGTTCGGCTCCTCTTCCCGCCAATCTGAGCGCCTCGGCCAGTCTTCCCGAGGGCGTGCAAGTGCCAAGTGGAGACTCGGCAGTCCGCGCCGCCGCCAACTCGGCGATGGATGCTAGTTAGCCGGAGCATTTGGACCTTTCATTCTTTCGCCAGTACTTGAGTAGTAAAATCGAAAGAGTACGACAAAATTTGAATGCTTTGCTCCCCCAAAGCCTCTAGCCTTTCTTCATTACAGCTTTGCCACAATGTTTGAACACGTACAGCCCGGTCCTCCAGACCCTATGTTCACTCTCAAAAGGGATGCAGACAACGACACAAGCCCAGAAAAGGTCGATTTGGGTGTTGGTATCTACCGTGGCGAAGAGGGTAGTTACCAAGAGTTAGATGTTGTGAGACAGGTATTATCGAAACTTCTTCTCTAGTGACGAAAAAGGTAAATGTTGGAGTAATTGCTAAACTTAACGCAGGCCAAAAGAAAACTTGACGAGCTGGACTTAGGACATGATGTAAGAGTCCAGTAAAGATCGCTTTAGAAAGTAGGCTGAGACCTTTGTCTAGTATGAGTTGACGATAGGAGATGCGGATTTTCTCCGACTTGCCGCCGAAGTCATGTTTGGCGAGCACAGCGACGCCCTTCAAACTGACAGAGTATGTGATTGTCATGAAAATCTCATGAGATTTCAATAATCTTTAAAGAGATTCAAATAACTTGCCAAGTCAAAGACACTAAGCATGGCAATCCAGGTTTCTTCAGTTCAGACTATCTCTGGGACAGGGGCCAACTCTTTGGGAGCGCTTTTCATCTCGAAAGTCATGGAACCGAAGCCCAAAGTTTACATTGGAGTTCCCAGTTGGGGAAACCACCTTCCAATTTTCCAAGACGTCGGTCTGGAAACCGCCACATACCCCTATCTCGATGCGTCAAAACACGCTGTCAACTTTACCGCCCTCCTCGATGCTGTCCGATCGGCCGCGCAAGGCAGCGTTTTCGTGTTGCAAGGATGCTGCCATAACCCTACTGGTATTGATCTGAGCCCTGCTCAATGGAAAGAACTGGCTAGTGAGATGAAGTATTACGCACACTTGCCATTCTTTGACACAGCGTACCAGGGCCTTGGTGACGGGCTTGACGAAGATGCCGCAGGTGTACGCGTATTTACAAAAGCAGGTATTGAGATGCTGGTTTGCCAGTCATTCTCAAAAACTTTTGCATTGTATGGGGAGCGATGTGGCGCCCTTCATTTTGTTGGCAACTCGCAGAAGGTGGTTGCGAATGTTCAAGATAGACTTCGAAGCTTGATAAGGCACACGTACTCATCAGCCCCGGCCTACGGTAGCCGTCTTGTCAAGATCGTACTTAATGATACTGATTTGCGGAAGGAGTGGTAAGTCGGAATTCATTGACTTTTCATCACCCATCTGCTGACAACGGGGTTTAGGACTTTAGAGATTGATGGCATGAGAACACGTCTGAAGAGAAACCGCCAAACCCTGCACGACGAGCTCGCGTTAACCCTCAAGGCATGTTGTTCCGAAAACAGGCATGTGTACTAGGATTGACTTGAAGTAGACACCCGGAGACTGGTCATATCTGGTGAAAGAGAAAGGACTATTCTCGTCAGTAGTTGTATGCTCTCACTGATGAATACATCGCTAATCTCACATACAGATGCCTCGCACTTTCACCATCCCAGTGCAGGGAGCTCGTCGAGACGTATCATGTTCATCTGCCAGGATCTGGAAGGATCAATGTCGCTGGCCTGAGCGATGAAAATGTGAAGCGCGCAGCACAGGCCATCGACAAAGTCATCAGGCAACGTATGAATGGGAAGCTCTGAGTCCGCCATTAACTCAAGGAGGTTCTGGAGCTGTGGACGGCTGTAACACTTGATGCAACATTCCGTCCTTTCTATATCATTATAGGTATCTACCATAACATACGAGTACAACAAATTCGAACCCCTTGGAAGTTGGAAGTCTACGGAAGCTCAACGTCAATCAAACTTTCAACACCCTTGCCACCACCCCAAATCTTGACAATCTTCAACCCGGCAATCTTCTCCAACAAGTGATACCAATCGCCCTCAGTGCGTTCCTTAGAACAGAAAAGCGTCAGCATGACCATGTCGAGTGCAGACGTCTCCCACCAAGTTCCAGTGGATGGGATCACGTTCTCGTTAATCAACAACTTGCTATATCCGGGCTTCATAGCAGCCTTGATCTGTTTGAGGATCGTTTCGCAGACATGATCAGGCCAGTCATGCAGACATGAGTGCATGTAGTAGGCGCGGGCTCCTTTCACGGGCTGCTCTGTCAGGAAATCATGGCCCATGGGCGTGATTGCCGGCGCGAGCTCCTGTATTTGACCAATGACGACTGGAAGATCCTGAAGGATGAGCTTTCCCGGCGCCTTGGGGTAGTATGAGTGAAACTCGGCCAAGTCGTGGCCGATGCTGCCGCCAATGTCCACCAAGAATGGCGCGTCGGCGTCCGTGTTGGCGCCTTCGATGAGCCTCTCCTTGATGGGGAAGAAGCCAGGCGCCATCCATGGACGGCGGCCCTGACGGTAGCCGGACATGTGGTGGTTGAAGTGAGTGCCGTCTAAAATGATACATGTCAGTGCATATTCATCACTAAAGCGTTTTGGTAATTTTACTTACAGCCAAGATCTTGCTGCCATGCAAACATATCCTTATCAGTGTTGTATGCATACATCATAGGGGTGTCCTTGGCATCAGTGGGGTACTTGAGGCCCCTCTTCCGAGAGTACTCATGGAATCTCAAGGGCCCGGCACCAGTGCAAGATGTCCTAGGGGTGACAATAACTTAGCAAATGCAGTGACAAATAAAATATTTTCGGTATGCTAGAACCAATAGGCCAAAGATGAGCTAGAGAATGCAACTCACATCGCGATGTATCCATCCCCAATCATGGGGAGGCTCAAGGACTTTTGAGAAGTTGGTAGGCTGATACTCATCGAGGCTTGTCTCCTTGATATAGCCCATGGCACCAAGATGGCGCATGAGTCGACCTTCATAATACTGTGAGTCATATGAACACTAACAACAGGAGAGTGTATTACTTACTAAGGAGAGCAGGATAGAGCAGGATCAACACCGAGAGCTTCAGCAAGATCCTTCACCATCTGAGTCCTATCCCCGTTCTTGGCCATAAGCTTCCATAGACCTGTGTAAACGCCGAAGTTGATACCGGCAATGGCGCCGGTCTTTGTTTCAAGTTGGTCAAGTCGAGTGACACGCATATCAGTTGACCGGGGGAGGGGGCCTACCTGTGCCCAGCAGTGTTTGATCATGGTCTCTCTTGGAGCCTCGAGAGCTTGGACTATGGAACGAGCCTTGAGAAGCAGCCCGTAACGCGCTTGGTGGTCATCGGCAGACAAGGTGCCAATATTGTCGTTGAGATCCTTGAGAAGACCAGGGACCGCTTCTAGGTCGTTCGGACGGGTGGCGATCGCTGCATCGACAACGGGGGCCTCCTTGGTGCCGTTGGTACCATTCGTGCCGTTTGTGGAAGACATTATGAATCTAAGTGTTGTATCAGAGTGGAATAAATGGCAGACGAGCGAGGTTTCGGGGGTAACTAAGGCAGGTGTACGGTTTCCAAGACGTGTACTTATATTTGCCTCCTAGTCAGTTCAGCGGAATCGGATCTTGGCACAAGGCAGGAAAGAAGGCACGCGGACATCCCCCACGTCCCGCGGCCATCTTTCCGACAACTACTTGCGATAAGTAAATCGCCATTCTCAAGTAACGTAGGGGAAAAAGGAGGGGTGGCGGAACGGGCGCCAATCTGTCAAACTACTTTGTATCCGTACAGAATTCGGAAATTATCTGTCGAGTCTCGATTCTTCACCCAGCCGTGCCATTCGCTTTCGAACCACTTTGCGCAGCCAGACAGGGGTTTCTACCTGCCTGCTCACCACGTTCCTTGTCAGTGTTGAAGAAGTTTTACACCGGAGACTCACAAGACGCCGAACCGCTCGTCACGTACCCCGGCGTTGGAAGACCGGGGCCCCGGGTCGTCGGCCCCACCGGGAGGAGTATTCCGGACTGGGCAGGCCCTGGGCGAATGCTTGTTGGTTTGCAGTGTTGCACCAACATAACTTTCGCTGGAAGTCAACTTTACGAATGGCCGTCACCCCGGTAGCTGTATGGGTACAGAGCCATTTTTGTCACGTCCACGCCGATCGATCCGTCTAACGGTTGTTGTCTTCATCCGTTCATTACCCCCAGCCCACATCTTTGAGGCACGAAAGAACGGGACCGGTGTTTAGGCCCCCCATCTCAATCTCATGGGAAACTCTGTGACAAAATAGTCTACCTACACCGCTGAAAGCATCTTGCTAAGTTTGCCAATCACCATAAACGTTGTTCCATTGCGCTTGTGGCCTGGATTCCTCCCAACACAGTCTTCACTTGATGCGCCGTGTATGCGGTTTAATCATAGTGGAAATCAGGAGGTACGGGGCTTAAGATCCATCAGAGGCGAGTGGTTTTGTCCTCGACTTGTCGAGGTATGATTCTCGACCCTTGGCTGTTGGTGCTCGGCCAGGGTCTTTACATAACAAATCCAGCTCCACGCCATCAAACATCCCATGTTGCTCTTGCACCCGCCGACTCTAAGTTCCACCTGAGCTGAATCAGTCGCCAAGACTGCTTCCAACGTGATGAGGACTGCAATCTGCTTGCCCAGAGGGTAAGAGAGCCACGGGGCGCGGCCCGCGGCCCACGCCGGACTGTTTCCGCCTTCCCTCTGAGTGCCCAAGCACATGCAGCTACAGATATCCAAGGTAATTCTTCATGCTGCATGTATGCCGTAACTTCGCGTGAGATCCCCTGACATGTTTGGCTGTTGTTACAGGTTGTAGACACCTTCGTGTGTCTACGGATTTGCAACTTAACCCCTCAGCCGAACGTTCAGTTTTGTCAATGGGGTCTAGATCTCCAGGGGTTGAGCTACGGAGCGTGCACGAAAACGGCGATGTTGCATAAAATATTGAGCAAGACCCTTGAGTTGCAAGTCCAAAATTCTTTTTGAACTGAAAGTCGATTAGGGGTTTGTTCCATTGCTAACCAACGGCATGGCACTTAATCCCCTCCTGGGGATCCCAGTACCTGGTAAGGACCTCAGGTTACGCAAGATCTGCACGTCTTCGACCAGTCCCTCGGGGGGCACTGAAGAATTGTTCTGCGAGTAGTTGTGCTACACTCTGCTTTGCATTTATTACGCATCGTCATGGTTGTGCCTTGATCTGTTCTCATCCCCCGAGTCTCGATTCCGTAATCGCAGAATCATCAGGTCATTGCCTACCGCGACTCCAAGATGTCAGCTTCTCTAGTGGAGGGATCAGATGAGTGGAAGGCTCAAGACAAAGACAAACTATCGTCATCGTATGCTGGATTGTCACAGCAATCAGTACTTGCTTAGTTATCGGTCCTGTCTACGTGAGGGGGAAGATAACGAAGAAGTTCCAGAGCGATGCTTGGTTCATCATCCTAGGATTGGTACGTGTCCCCCATTGTCCAGGGACGAGAGTTTCTGTCGCAAACAGTTGTCTCATCGTCTTTCTCTTTCGCGCCAGCAACTTGGTCTAACTCACGGATGTTCTCAGTTTTGCGGTTACATCTCAACGGCATTGTCTACGATCGCAGTCACCTACGGCAATGGAAGGCACATGTCTCTCTTATCGACCGAACAGCAGCAGGGAGCTATCCTCTGGACCACGGCAGCCTTCTGTTCTGGTATTATGTCCTTCGGTCTCCCTAAACTAGCTGTCGTCTCTTTGCTAGTGCGGTTGATGAACCCCGACAGATATCATAAGTGGTTTTTATGGTGGCTAGGAATCTGGTGCCAGTTGACGCTATTCGTCACAGCTGGTCTCCTTGGGCGTTGCATGCCGGCCAAGTCCTTATGGGACTTTTCTGTCGAGGGCACTTGCTTTAATGTCAGTATTCTGGTGGCATATTGTATTTATGCGGGATGTAAGCCAAAGACCGTTTCACCATGGGTTTATCTGCTTTTTGCTCATACTGTTTGTACAACCCAGCCTTCTCAGCCTTCGTCGATGTTTACCTCGCTGTGTATCCGGCTGTCGTACTTTCCCGTCTTCAAATGGCCACTAAGAAGAAGATCGCGCTGTCGTGTGCGCTTGGCATTGGTTCAATGTAAGATTCCCCTCAGTCCGGGCAATCGCTAGCTCAAATTGATACACGTGGCTAACAACTTGGAAGTTCCGGAATTGTTGCTATTTACAAGACGACTAGTATTCCATCCCTTGGAAGCAACAATTTCTCATGTAAGACCCTCTCTCGGTTTTTGTGCTGTCGAATGATCTATAACTGACTTCTTTCGCCTCCGCAGACGACACCTCTGACCTGGTGATCTGGACAGTGTAAGCCCGACCTCTCCTTTTCACATTGTCTGATCAGCTCCATTGAGTTGACAGACGTTCTTATCTCGCTTAACTGACATTGAAATCTGGTAGCGTCGAGGGCAGCACCATCATAATTGCAAGCTCAATACCCGTAATGCAACCGCTTCTTAAGCTCATACTCCGGCGCAATCCCTTCAACTCTGCCAAGGGCTCCAAGCAAACGCCGCAGTACTATGAAGACTACGGCTCTCAGAGCAAGTCGAAATCGCGGGGAGGTGGTGGTATCAAGCTGAGTCAGCGCAAGCCGAAAGTCAAGCCAAAGGACGACCTCGGTCTTACGATCGTCGAGGGCGATAGCCAGGAGAACATCCTTACGCCAACGACCGACTCGAACCATGGAATGTCCGTTTTATCGGGCGCTCCAACTCTCACATCCAGACAAAGCGACTCAAGTCAGCATCCCGCCGACGGCAAGATCATCCGGACCGACTTCGTGAGAGCAAGGACCGGTCCGTGACACATCGGCCTCGAGCCGGTGGGGAGCCGTGTAAGAGACCAGTTTGAGATTTAGGAATCAGTATTACATAGAGGATATCCAAGAGGAAGGTTGTGAAGTAGATCAATTTGAGGCGCAAGCCGAAGCTTCTCATTGTGCTTCTCACCCAATCCGACAGATTAGAGAATCACAAGCTTGAACAGAGATAAAACAACGATATATGTACAGGTCCCAGTCCACCACATATCGCGCTATAAAGCGTTTGAAACTTTGAAATCTCTTGAGAAGTGTTCCTTATATGATTTGCGCCCATCATCTTCTGCCTCCTTTTTGAACAGCATTTGCTTGTTGAGGTAATCAGTCGGCTTTACTCGGCGACGATGCGCCACACCTCGCCGAGACTACCGTTTCTAAAAATGTGTCTGGAAATCTCCGCGGGTGTGCAGCCATGGAGCTAGAGTCATCTCCTCATCCATTATCTCCAAGGAAGGGTCAATGGCTAGTTGGGAAACAGGGGCCGGGACCCGGAAGGGAATGGGGGGCAGTCGTAAATTCGTAACGTCGGATCACGGCAGACCGTTTTCGTCGAAGGCAAGCACAAAGCGGTGCGGGCAAACCGAGCTTGCGTTAGGTGATTCGTACAGAAACGTTTCTTGTGTCTCTGACTTCTGCCACCCTTACTCGTCTTGTCTTACCTGTGCCCGAATTTGATGGTTTCGGAAGTGCGGCAAAGTGGGGCCGTTCCGGCGATGGCCCCGAGGGAGCAGGTGGCCGGGAAACCGGGATCTCATCGGAGCTAGATTTGGGGCAAACCCACTAGGTAAGGTACCTAAGTTCGATACGTGGAGCGTTGTGGGCGATTATTGGCTTAATTTGCCAATGGCTTTCAAATCCCAACCTCACTTGGAACTGATTTCTGTTTGTCTAAAGGACTCAGGAGTCATGTGGTTCGCCAATTAGTAGTTGAGCAATTCGTCTTCAGCTCAGTGTACTCAGTAGCACCAAGTCTCAGTTCCGTGAACCCTTCAAATGATCCAGGAAGAAGCTTCCAGAACAAATCCAGGAAGTTCACGGGTGGAATTCAGAACAAACAAGTGGGCCACCGAAGCAAAGGCATTCGTCTAGAATCCTGCGTTGACTAAGTAGGTAGATGAGTGCAAGCCATAACGCGTACCTTTGAGCCTCCTCTTGGAGGAGAGCAATCAAATCAAGGATATTCGTACGTCCGTACTCATCAAAACATCAGAAAATGCTGGTCTAGAACAGGTACGCAGCGATTAGCCCGCCCTTCGGGTTCTCCCAGAAGCTAGTTCCCGTTTTGAAGGACCGAAGCCTGTCAACAATCTGGCCAGCCCACGTGCTGCCCCGGGTCTAGCTCGCCGCATTGGTCTCAGCGCACCCAATTCGCATAGACACGACAGATTAGAAAATAGTTTAGCGTGAATGATCAGGATAAAGCGGCTCAGTCTGCGTGCCAATGTGCTGCGATGTGGCGCGGATCGCACAGACTGGTGCCATAGGCACCAAACCGGCCGTCATACCGGCTGGACGGGTACGGACGAAACGGAATGCGCGAAACGTATACGCGGAGTTTGGCTGTCTTTGGACCCTTTACTGCCTGCAGGAAGGCTCATGGTGGCACCAGACCAAGCCTTGTAAAGGTTCAGCGAATCTTCTGTTTCGTATGCAGAATTCCACGGGCCGTTGTCTTTTCGGCTTCCCGAACTCGAGCCCTATCAAGGAAGGGATGCAAAGGTGAGGCATCCGAGATGATATGCTTTACCGGCGCTCTTTGAAACGAATTCGGCGAGTGGGGCAAGGATGACAGATCTCAAAGCAGACGGTGACACGGGTGATCTATTGCATCCAAGACAATACTCCACGTTGCAGGGAAACGGCATGTTAGCCGACCGAGACTCTCATCTCAGACCCCTGGTGAAATGAACATGCAGAACTCGCTTACATGGATGGTAATCTTCGCTCAATCGATATTCTCCGTCGATTGCGGCTGGTATGGGCATTATGTGTCCAAGGAGTTCATGCAAGCCATGTCCATATCGTTGCGCATCTCTTTGAATCTGGGCTGCCTTGCCTACATGCAGTGCTTCCACGCATATGCAAGAGGGTCGGCCGATGGGCGCGACGTTCAAAGATAAAGTTGGAGCACTTCCGAATCCGGATGATGGATTCGGTATCGTACGTATGTTTAGTTCGAAATCGGACAACGGAACCAGGGTTAGTATGATTCTGATCTCACGCTAGGAGTCAGTCTGTCTCAACTAGCCTTCGCAGGCATTCAGCTCCCTTCACATCCTCTTTTATAATTCCAGACACCCACTTTCTGAACAGGGTTCAACAGCGTATTTGAGGATGTGACGATGGATGATGGCTCACTTTCCGACCCCAAAGGCGGTAACAATCATAGTACGTCGGATATCGCATCTTGGATCTCGAAACCTCAATGTCGAAACATGGCCGCTAACCTTCCCTGCTACGAACTTAGACGACGGGATGGGTTACCATATTGACCGCCGGCGCAGTACTAGCTGCCTCCCTCCATCTCCGAATCAACATTCAGGGGAGAAAACTGCAGATTAGCGATTACTTCCTATGCCTAGCATGGTGCTCTGCAGTTGCGACTGCGTCATTCGATATCCAATTCACGGTGATGGGCGCTTTGCGTCAAAACATCAAAATCAATCTCGATGGATTCGACGGAAATGACGACGAAGTTATGTTGGTTATGAGGGTAAGAGAAAGCACGTTCTTCTTCATCACTTCATTCGTGCTGACACTACATGCCTAAAAGCTATTTTGGGCCAGCAGCATACCATTTTTTACAACTTTCTACCTCTGCAAAGGAGCTCTTCTCGCCGTTTACGTTCAGATATTCCCCATTTTTATGTATTATCGACGTATGATGCTATGGACGGCTATAGTATATATTGGGCTGGCGTACTTGGTCAGCATTATTCTGCTTTTCACTATTTGCCTGCCCCTGAGTAAGAACTGGTGAGCTCACCCGATGGTGACGGACACTTTTTCCACGCGTAGACACTGACTTGGGCTCTTGGGCAGGTCTGTCGAAGATTGGGTTGTGGGAACAGAGAATGTCATGTGCTCGGCTTCATCTCCCGCCATTGTCTTCCAAGTCGGCTGGGCGTTGCATTTCTTTGGAGACATCTTGAGTTAGTAAGCTTCTTGGCCTTACAACTCGAAAAGTTACTGACCTCTTGCGAAGTTTTCTGTCTCCCGTGGCTCATCTTGCCTGATTTGAAGATCAAGAGAGCTCTCAAAATTGGCGTTTACTGTACCTTTGGTCTCGGCATCATCAACATGACCTTTTCTCTCGTCCGCTTCATCACTATTCAGACTGCATCAGTCGATGCATTGCCTTTCGGTTTAGTCGGTGAGTTCTTGAGCATGACTCAGTAAACGCTCTGATGGATGTATGCTGATACAAGATGGTCCGCAGAACTTTGGAGCGAGCTGGACGTCAACATCGGTCTTTTAGTTGCGACATTACCATGCCTCAGACCGTACTTCCGATCGAACCGAAGAGCTGGCTATTCGGACAAGTCGAACGGTTATAACTACAAGTCAACCGTGAAAACGCTGCAAATAACACGCATGAGCAGATTCGATGTCGTCAGCGAGCCAGCATACGACCTCAATGTCGACCTTGAGCATGTAGCGGCTTGCTCAACCACTACCCAATCACATAAGTCCAGCGAGACTGTGTAGAGATCTGGAAATTTAGAGACTTAGAGCAAAGTGTGACGATACCCTAGTGCCACCCAAGAGTAGGCCAGTAATTGAATGAGCGTGGTTTGATACCTATAAGGAGCGTGAAGATCACACGTAATAACATCACACCATCGAGGTGCTGCCATATGTAATTAATGTATTATGATCATTCATGACATATATCTATCGTATTAAAATGCAAATTTAGCTTACATGCTCCTTCTCTTCACTACTAGGTATTCTTACGAAGCAAGCACATATGAAAGCGGCTGTCAGAGCAGTCGCTAGGCTCAACCACCAGATGTAACGCAGTGACATCAAATCCAGGGCGCCAGTTGGTTGGCTTGTGGTATTTCCATCAATAGTGTCTCCTAAAGCTGCGAGTACAGCAGTGGAAAGATTTTGGGCAGTGATAACCAAACTCCCTGCAGCACCTTGGTACGATCTGGGCACATTCGATGTAATGAACACGGAGACAGCTGCGAACGACATATCTGGCCCAAAGGTGCTTATGATGAAGCAGAGAAATGAGAGCGCCCAATAGAGTGTGCTCGCTTGTTGAGGTAAGAACAAAGCAGGGCCTGTGGCAAATGCAATCATGCTTCCCATCATGATCAAGTGTCCTGGTACCACGTGAAGCGTTCTAGAAATAACCCACGACGCAATAGTTCCGCCTACACCGATGGGAAGAAGATAGCAGGCGACAATGATGGGTGACTTTTGCTGAATGGTAAGCATAAAGCGTAAGTC